>CAJVPZ010002422.1:0-12447 GCA_910592135.1 Racocetra fulgida | reverse complement strand
TCTGAAACTTGGTTGCGTCACATATTCCTCCTCTTGAAGGATGAGCTCCGCTCGAATCCTGTTATCGCAAAACTTTCGATCTCGTCACGTGTTTCTTATTCGTTCGAAAATCATCAAGACCGATTCTTCAATATATTCGACATGTCTTCCATTAAATCGTCAGCGTCGTTTATTACATATCGCTTGAATCTCCGTTTTCGACGTCGTTATCTTGAATCCGAAGGTCGTAGACTTCAATTTCTTGTGGTCGTAATTCGTCCCTAATTTATCCAATTTTCCAAGTGTACAAGCGTTGTGTGGATATATATTTCATCAAAAATTTCTCACATTCGAAGTTTTTCATTTGCAATTCTATACATATTTAAAGCTCTATAGGTGCCCCATTCCCCGCACCTACTCGTCGTAGCCGTCCCTAATTCACTACGTCCGTTTGCTTTTCTTGTCAAATAATTGTTTCTTTGTTTGAATACTTCATCAATTTTTTTTTTTATATATAGATGCCTCCACATGATTCTAATTCAAGTAAATTGTACACAACATGAAAATTCCAATTGTACCTCAGCAGTTAAGTTATTCTGATTTCATTTTGCATTGTTAATTTAAATTCATGTGATTAATATTACTAATGAGTTGTTTTTTTTTCAACGTTTCACTATGCTAATCTAATTAAATCCAATTTCGGAATTCCTCCAGGATCGAAAACGAATCCAGTCCAGCCTGAGAAAGTTGACGCATATCGGTTGATCACATTGGTGAACCGGGGTATACGTACGTACTAATAAAATTCCTTTCTGTTTGTCATTGTACTAATCCGGTTCGATTTAACCTCCAGGTTCCCACCAGGGTCGAAGATCAAATCGACAAGGTCACATGTTGCTATTGTTATTCTAGTAATTTTTATTGGACCAATTCTGAATATCATTTTCTTTTCAGGTTTGTATCCAGTATATTTCTGCTGCCATTTAACACTTTTATCATTATTATTGCTACTAACTAATATTTTCTGATTAACTTCCTTTCATTTATCATTTATTTCATCAAGACCTTTTTCACTTTAATCACCTTGCCCTCCTTGATCCAATTGTTCATCAACTTTACTACTTTCAGCAATTGTTTCAAATGTTTCTTCGGTAAGTCTTACTTCTTTTTTTTTATATACAATCGTCTGAAATTTGCTAACCTTTTTTAACCATTTCTCACATTCAAAATGCAGGGTTTCTTTGTCCAAAAATCTTTCGGGTAGAGTATTATTTACTTTCTCTTCTCATTCATTATCAACATTAACTAATACCTCCCTATCAACATTCTTTATCATATGGTGGAGCTCGTGGAAAAAGTATTCCTGATTTATCAATGCATCCTCATCACTGTCGTCAGTGATTCCTTCACTATCATTGGAACTTTCACTACCTTCATTGTTGTCATCTGATTCAATTGCTGCTTTTTTACTCTTTCTTTCATTACATTGATGTTCATAGTTTTTGCTTGAATACAATCACTGATTTGTGCTGGCTTACAATATTTAGTTAGAATTTTAATTTCTTTATCATCATCCATAATTGTCAATCCACAAGATTCCCAATCCAATTTTGTTCTTGCTTTCTTCATCCAGTCATTTCTAACAATAGTTGCATAATTTCCAGCATATATTATAACTGTACAAGAAGTGATGGTTTTTTTATTAACGGTTACCAGGAATCGATCAACTTCACCTAATGGTCATTTTTGTTTACCGTGGATTCCAGTCATCAATACGGTCAAAGGATGATCAATTAACATTTCAACCTCCTTTAGGAAATCAGCTGAAATAATGCAACCTGAAGATCCACTATCTAAAATTAAAATAATTGGCACATTGTTAACTCGGGCTTCACAATACATCGACATTGTATAATTTTCATCTATTTGTTTTAGGCAAAAATTGACAAACTTTGATTTAGCAATTAGTCCAAGCTGTAATATCTTCAGAGCATCTTTTCTAACACCTGGGCAACTTGGAATAACTGGGTGTTGGTTATATCTGCCTTTTTATTCTGCAAGTCTGATATAATTGAAAATGGTTGAACACCAGTTATTACAGGAGGGTCCATCAGCTTCATTCATTTCTTTTTTTCGACCTTCACCTTCTTAGCAACATGGCCCAGCTTTATAATATTCAGATTCTTACTTACTTCAACAACCTTTTTTGCAGGTTCATTTCGAGGTGGGGCTTCAATTTCTTCAAGGTTGTCAGTGGCCTTGCATTGTCGTTTCATCAGTTAGGCCTCTTCAATTTTTCTTACTAAGGGGTTTTTCGACATCGACACACACTCACTCTCTAAAGGTGTGTCTTTTAGTTTAAATACCCAAACTCATCATCTATTTAGGCAAACATTACTTGAGCCCGAGATCCATTGTTGGGTTGAATATTGCTGTTATTTTCAATATTGCCTCAATTATCAAAAGCCAATATTTGAGCTATATTTTTACCATTATTACTACAGCAAATTGTATTTAGACAGTCTCTTGCAATGTGGCTCAGTTGTTGACATAAGTAACAGATCAATCTATGACTACTTCTTTCTCTTTGATTGTTATTTATAACAGAGCAATTATTATTATTATTCATCTTTACTGCTGTTACTACCTCTTGTAACAATAAAATTACTTGATCTACAGAATTTTGATTTGTATTATTGGGTTGCTGATTTATCATTGAAGGTTGAGGTTGCAACAATATCATTGGTTGTGTTTGAAACAAAGGTTGCACTGATACTTGAGGTTGAAAGGCTTGCTGTGATTGTGGTGTCCATAGTTGTTGTAACTACAATTGTTGAGGCAAAGACCTAGTCATCAAATTATAAATTGCCACAGGTCCGCAAAGAGCCAGTTCACGTGAAAATGTCATCTCACATACCCGGGCTTGATCGATCGCATCTTGCAATGTATTTGATATGAAAGGTCCCACTGCTAAAAAGAGATCAGGGCACAACTCTTGTATGAACATCTGCGCCTTTACTACTTCTGAGTACTGACTTCCAACTCTACTTACTTGATTAAATAATATCAGTATATCTGACATGTATTGGGCCACCATTTCACTCACATATTGTCATCTTGTTATCAACTTGTTATTCTATTGAGCGACCAAGGCTTGAGAGCAAAAAGCTTGCTAAATTAATAGGCAAAACTTTGTTAAGTGCATATTTATTGTCCCAATACCATACATTATACCTTAGATTTGCTCATCAATTCGCAGCCACTTTGGATAAATGGGGCTCAATTATTGCCAACCTTCTTTCTTCCTGTATATTGTTCGCTTCGAAGACTTGTTCTACCGATTTCAACCATCCTATAGGGTCTTGGGTCCTAACAGCATATATAGGAATCTTGACAATAATTTGTTTCTTTGGTTGGACTTCTTGAGCTAATGCATCTGCTATCATTTGCAATAATCATTGGGTTTGATCCAAACCATTATCCTGACTTTGATTATTTGATTTATCCAAAAGACTTTCATTATGATTCATCATAGAAGGATCCTCTATATATACATCTGATATCTTCTTTTAATGGCAAATTAATGGTTGCAAACCTTCGAGTTGATTATCAATTTCAAAATAAAGCATTATATCATATCTGTCTATATGATTATGCTGCTACTATTAAAAAGGTTCCAATAAGTTCATATGAACTTTCTATGTTAGCACTTCAGCATTCAAGAGAAGGAAATGCCTGTGTTGACAGGTTTTTATTTCGTAGAGGAGAATTTGATAATAATCAAATATCTTCACATAATAATATACATTCACAAAGCAAAACTCATTCAGATACACCGAACCTGTGGAACAGAAAGAGTTGTTACTTTATATGGTAAATGTATTCCGAAAAAAAATGATAATGAAAATAAGGAATGTTATGGAATGTGTATTCTTCTACTTTTTAAACCATGGGAAACAGTTCATGATCTTTGAGAAAACTATAATACATGGACTGAAGCTTGTGAAGCTTTTCTCTGTAGCCCTTTGTTGTCTCCACGTTTAAGATTTGTTATTAATAATATTGAACTTTTGCATCATTGTGCAGAAGAATCAACTTTAGACTATGAACTAAGAAAAAGTACAAAAGATAATTCTATGCTTGCAAAAGCACAACGAATCGATCGTTCTATGTCTGGATATAATGATAATGAGTTAGTCTTATTTAGTGATAATGATGATAATTTTATAATTAATAACCTCAATGAACATTCAACTGATTTTAATCCAGCAGCAATTGTTCGGTCTGGTTTAAAAAATATTCATCTTGTAGATAATGCTATAAACTTTTTACATATTCAAGGAAGATTTACAAGCAAAACCAGTATAGCATCAACAATTCTTAATAAATTTGATATTAGTAATTTTAATCAATTTGATAAAAATCTAATCTTTGCTAATGATAATATACGTATAAGCAATAACTATGATAATGATCTTTTAACAGATTGGCAAATGACAATTACCTCTCGAAAAAGAATACAAGATGAAGATGCAGTTAGATTAGAAAGTAATAATTTATCAAAAATAGATATTAAACACTCATATAATACTCAAAATAATTTATCTTCTAAATCAAATACTTTAGATAATCCATTAGAAAACCTTTCAGTTGGATTAAATAATGAACAAAAAAAAGCATATTTTCTTGTATGTGATCATCATCATCGTAATCACCCAATGTGTTTAGATAAACCAGCTCAGCTACTACTTTATCTTACAGGTGCAGGCGGAACTGAAAAATCTAAAGTCATAGATAAAATACGATCTTATTTTGAATATACTTTTCAACAAAATACACTTATTGTATTAGTACTAACTGAAATTGCAGCAGTAAATATTTCAGGTAGCACTATTCATTCTGCATGCAAATTTGGCTTCGAAGAATATACTAGTACTGATTCAATGAATGATGAAATGCTACAAACCTTACAAGAAATTTGGTCTAAAATTGAATATGTAATTTTAGATGAAATTTCAATGATAGGTCAGTCACTTTTTGCACGATTTCATTCCTTTGCAAAAAAGGTAAAAGCAACAAACAGTTCTGCTCTATTTGCTGGACTAAATATTCTTTTTTCTGGTGACTTTATGCAACTACCTCCTGTTTTAGATCTGGCACTTTATGTACCAAATAAACTAAACCACATTACTATATTATCAGATAAATTAATTAATAATAATATAGAAAATTCAAAAAAAAGTAATAAAAGAAAATTTGATACTAATTTGTCAATCAGTAATCGGACAGTAATGAACGCATTAGGTAGAGATCTCTGGTTAAATGTCAAACATGTTATTCAATTAAAAAAATCAATGCGTCAAATAAATGATCCCTTTTATGCTAATATCCTCAATACTATGCGTAATGGGCAGCTAACTGATGAACATCAAATAGCTTTACATTCTAAAGTCCTTGGAGATGACAGAATTAATCAACCATAATGGGCTAATGTTACATTTCTTGTTTCTAGAAATGATATTCGTATCTAATTAAATTTTGATGCAGCAAAAGAACATGCTTAACGCCTTCAACAACCTTTATTGTATTCCTGTGCAAAAGATACTTATCATTGAAATTCTTTAACCAGAAGTAATCGTCTAAGTTTTTATCAACATCTAATTCAAAAGAAAATGCTCTTTGTGGAATTTTACCTCTGTTTATTGGAATGAAAGTCATTCTTACTATAAATATTTGTGTCAATAATAATTTAGCAAACAGCACTTTGGGTATTATTAAACAAATTGTTTATGATAAAGAATCAATTGACTCTTTTTCACAAAGAAAATTAATACTAAAAACTTCTTCTAAATATATTATTATAGAACTAACTGACAAGTCACCCAATATATATAAAGATTTACCAATAAAGTTATGCTCCCATATATCCTGTCAAACTTGGATATACCTATACTGCTTGGAAGTATGATGGGACTAAAATTCAAAAAAAATTTCAACGTTTTCAGCTTCTTTTAACCCCAGCTTATGCATTTACTGATTTTAAATGTTGATAGAAATCCTCATAAATGCTAACCTAAATCTAGTAAAGGCCAAGTAGCCCACTCTAGTAGAGCTTTGGGCCAAAAATAAATTAGTCCCTGTAATAATTTATGTAATCCATTTAATTAATGTAATGCATAATTATTAAATAAAGACTGAGACCAGGCCTCACTCTTAAAAAAAAAAAAAAAAAAAATCCTCATAAACTCTGCATTTCAACTTAATATAATCATCATATTTATTCTGTTAAACTTTTAAGTTTTAATCATATATCTTAAAAAATTACTCTATAGTTATGTTTGTATAATATAAACAATCCATTTAGTACTTAACCTACTTGTATTATCTTATATCCATTTATTAGATTTATTAATCAAAACTGAAATTACTTACTACTTCATATTGTAATGTAACAAAATATAATTTAAAACCACTCCATCATCCCTGCTAAACTTTGCAACGTTACTAAATAAAGTTCATTGTCTTTTTCAACTATTATTGCCTACATGTACGCATGACTATACATATATATATGTAAAGATATTTAATTGTGAATACCAATATATCTACTCTTACTGAGGATATGATAAATAAGCTGATATACTCGAATCATTCTCCTTTACTCATACAGTATTTAGTATTTAAATATTATCATAGATTAATCAGACCAAAGTATTTAAGATAAGCTCTAATTTTCTCACTCATATTAATCCTTTTAATTCAATCACTTATTTATTAATCAATCTCGAATATCTCACCCAATAAATCGTGCATAAAATTTTAACTAAAAATAAATCTTCTAAATAATATGAAAACACTATTCCTCTTTATTCTGCATAATTATATATTAACTAAAATGCGACAAAGATCAATGAATAACCCAATTTAATACGCATATAGACTCATACCCATTTAGAAATATTCACCCTTATCTCAAAAAAAAAAACTCATATACCCTTACTCACTTTCATTATTAATATCTATCTTAAAAATAGATGACCTGATGTTGTGAACTACTTTACGAACAGCTCGCTCTTTACCTTTCTTATTACTGCTCTTAAGCTTCTCATTACTTTCACTAATCTTCTGATTCTCATCCTTATTATCTTGTTCAATTTCATTCAAATAATCATCCGCCTCATTACTTACTGACTCATCATTAGCACCCAAACTATTAGCATCACCACCTATCAACACGTCTTCACTTATTTCATTTACAATTTCAATCTTAACACGCTATAACATATAAAATTATTTAATTATAAAATGAATAACTAAAAATCAGTTAAATATCAAGCACAAACCTTAAATGTTTTCTCAGACCCTTTACTAATATTTTGATGAATCGACAGGAGTTTAGACCGAGTTGACTTTGTTGATGACAAAATTTTCCCTTTACTGATCTCATATTCTCTTTTCTTAATATTAAAATGAGTATCTACCCAATTAATATCTTGCGCATAAACGTAAATATCATCATCTATGAACTTTAACTGACTAACAACAAAAACCACTGTTTCACTTGGACGAATATGACTTGTTAATCCTTTAAAACGTGATTCTAAATACTGAAATACAACAATAACTATAAAATTATAATCTCAATGAGAATAATTTGTCACCATAACTTTAACAATCGCATTTTCTCATATTTAAAATCAGACGCTTCTTGAACAATTCCAACTAAAGAAACTTTCAATAGACATTTATTTGATCCAACAACTTTACTAAGAATCTTAAGGTGTGTAGAAGTCGAAACTGTCATCTAAGAAAATAAATTTAATATAATCAAATAAAACTAAAATTTTTGATGCTCATCAATTTAATCTCATAATATCATTAATAAATCGAATACTTAAAAAAAATAAAATTTCTGACTTTTTAATCTATCACTTATTAATTACCAACTCCAATCTAATACTATATATATCTCACTAATTCGTATTATAAACTTTTTAAACAAACCCAACTAACCTTCTTTTCTTATAAAAAACCTACCCTGTTGTTAAAACATATAAAACTTTTTACAAGTTTTTATATTTTAACCCGTCCGTTATGAAAATTAACTAAATAATTTTGCATCACCTAATACACGTTTTAACACCTAATTTCATGTATCCTTATAAAAAATACACATCCCCATTATAACTTAAATATAGTAATAGATTCAAAAATCTAAAATCTTATTTCTTTTTAATAACAATTAAATATTATACCAATCAAATATTTAAATAAAAATAAAATTACCCTTGGCCTTATACTATTATTATACTGATCAGGTACAATTTTGCCTCCGACAGAAAAGTATTCATCCTTTTGAAAAATCGCTTGTGAATCAGGATCTCTCTCTTCAATATTTACTGGTACAAATAAAATTAACTCAATCTCACTATCTTCATCTCCAACAGGATAAGAACTGATAGCCCATACTACTAATAAATCATCTTTTTCCATTTCTCTAACAACCTTGATTTTAACTATCATATCTGCATTATAAGGCATAGCTCAATAATTTTTTTTTGAAAAAAATGAAATATTACAAAAATGTCTACTCTTCTCAATGAATTTATATTTGATTTTTCCATAACACTTTTAAATAGTAATATGCTTATCAACAAAATTATAAACACAAGTGGCCTGTATAAAACACACTACGTAAAAATTTGCTGTTGCTTATACGTATATATCTACAATACATGTATGAAATAGCTATACATCACATTTATTAAAATTTTACATTTTATTGATGTATCATATAAATATTTTTATCTGACAAACTCTTATGATCATGAATTTATTTCTCTATTATTTTTTTCATGTGTTACAAAATGAGTATCGCCAAAGAAAAAGGGCACCTTTGTTTTTTTAGTAAATTACAGATTATTGATCCGATTCAGCCCTTATGATCGACTGACAAATAAAGCTTTAAATTATATCGATATAATACCCGACCACAATACGTATACAATACATTTTGTTAAAAAATTTTTTGATCCATCCAATTTATGACGTTATAATTTTCAGTATGTTATATAATTTAAAGCCCGATTTGTCAGTCGATCATAAGGGCTGAATCGAATCAATAATCTGACTTTACTAAAAAAAACAGAGACACCTTTTTCCCTACATAACACTCAAATAATCACGTTTACTCGAATTAAAACTCAGCTGATGGTAATTTGATTCAACCAGACAAATGATTGGCTGACACGTGTCACTTCACGGCACATATTCATTTGCCCATTTAAACCAAATTACCGTTATTCAAAAATTTTTGATAAATAATGTATACATATTTCAATCAAATAAATACATACTGGAATAACCATATTTGAACTATTTACATAATAAGCCATACTTATCTCATTTTATACCACATCTATATCGACTTTACTAACTCATCTCTTAACTTGTATCATTATATTTCTATTATTACATCTACAATTTACAACTTATAAAATAAAAAATTCACAAAACACAAACAGCTGACAAAAGTCAATAGATTATACAAACGTATATCATACAATAAGTAACAATTATCTAATATTAAATATATATCAATATGACTCATCACTACACCAATAATCTAATACATTCAAATAATTTCCTATTCCTGGTTTTGCGCGACTGCGTCATGCAGCTACCTTATATAATATTATTTAATGCTAATTGAGAGAATTGAAAGATGAGGTAAAGTTTTTAACTTTGTGTCTGTAAGTAATTAGTAGGTCTTGAGTTAAGTTAGAAAACCAGATTTTGTTTAATTATGATTTGATCTAAATAAGACCAATATTTTTAAGAATTGAGTTGAATTTAAAAATATATTCAATATTAGCAATACTAGCTTTTTGAACAATATTGTTGTGTTGGTAGATTAAATGTTAAGAGATTAGTAAGAACTATATTGTTTGTATTTTTAGCAAGTGATAGCATTCTTTTGGTTTGAATAGTAAAAAGATATGATAGTTTAATTTGCAGATTTTTATAAATAATAGAAATTTATAAAAGATATTCAATAGAAAGTTGGAGTATTAAATTAAAAAGTAATAAAATTTGTAAGGATATAAGTTTTTTGTATCTAATAAGGCAGATGAATTTCTCAATTTTACTAAAAATTATATCTAATGTTAGTTTAGTTGAACCAGTTCTATCAAGATAAATATCTAAATATCTAATAATATCATTTGGTTTTCTGGATGAAATAGTTTAATTATTGAAGGTCAAGAGATTAGGTGTATGATTTAGAGTAAATGTAAGGTAAGTCAGATTTAGTAGGTTGTTGATTTTGTAAAGTTTAGAAGTATTGTTAAAGATATTTTGAATAGATTTTGAGTTTTCACAAAGCTATATTGTGTCATCCATATAGACTAATAGTGGAATTGAAATGCTTGTAAAAGTAGTATTAAAAATAATGTCAAATTGTAATTGAGAAGCAATTTTAAATATTTGATTTTGATATTTTTAATGAATAAAGGTAAATATAGAATTATAATAAATTTTTCAGAGTAGTAGTAAGTAGGTTTCTCTTATTTAATTCCTGATTGGATGTTAACTAAAGAAGTGAGGCCATGAGCTATTATAATTCTTGCTTGTCTTGAGATGTATAATTCAGTAATTAAGTTAATTTCTATAGGAGAGATACCAATTCTTTTGCAAGTATTTTGAAGATGAGTAATATTAATCTTGTTAAAAGCTTTAAATATATCTTGAAAAAGAATCTAAGCTTCTTTATTATTAAGTTTGTAGTATTTAATGGAATTGTGAATTATTTATATAGGAATGTGAGTTGAGGAGTTTTTTGATGCTGCAAAGTTTAAATCGGATAAGAGGTAATTATGGAAAATAATCAAATCAAACCATTTTGTAAAAATTTTCAGTCAGATTTTTTTGGAATGGGGAATATATTAGAAGATTTCTAGTCTGTAGAAACTTTTTGAAGTTGAAAGCATTTGTTAAAGAATATTCTAAAAAATTTTGTGCCTTAAAGCTAATATGTTTAATATGTTCATAGCAAATTTTTGATAGATCAGCAGTTTTTTGATTAGATAAACTAGTTATAATATCTAGCTATTCTTAATCTGTAATATTTTGAAAGAGGTTATTATAAAGTTTTTTATATTTAGGATGTTGTTGGTAAAGTTGGTAAAATTCTGAAGTAAGTGAGATTGGTTCAAGTAGTTTTTTTTGAAATATTTTGAGAAATAGTAGTGGATTGCTTTAAGTATTTTATTATATTCTGTTAAAAGAATGTTGTTAAGAAGTAGTCTTTCAATGTATATATTATTAAATCTTTCTAGAATCTTCTTATAGAAGAGTTTGGGTGTTTCTAAAAAGGATTAATTTTGATTGCAGTTTTCAATTTTTTGCTAAATTTTATGATAAATAGCTTGTTATTACTGAGATTAAAAATATTTTTAATTTAATAAAATTCTTCTTTAATTTGAGGTTGAGTAGATGTAGATATTTAGAACAAACAATCAGAGTATTGGATTGTATATTTTCACAAAGTATAGAAAAGTTAGTAGAAGAAGTATGGTTTTAAGCTATTAAAATTCTTTAAATCTATAAAAGAGTATTGATTGTTTTAGTAAAGTAGTTTTTTAATTTCTTTAATAGTTTTAATTTTAATAAAAGGAATGTATTTGGTAGTAACTTTAAAAAAAGTTTTTTGTAGTTGGTTCCAAAATTTAAGTTAGATTTGATTAGTAATTTGGTCTATTTGTAAGTTTAATTTTTGTAGATTAAGTGTAGTTTGGTTTGCATAGTTTTCTAAAATTTCTTTAAAACAATTTTTTTATAGAAATTTTTGTCTTTTATATTATTTATATAATTTTGATTTGTTGATAATAATTGATAATTTGAAAGTAATGATGTTGTGATCTGAATCAAAGTTACTATTTAGTAAAAAATCTGTATAGTTAATATTTGTAATGCTAAGATTAGTCTAAATTTGATCTATTCTACCTTGGATATTAGAATGATAAAAGGTAAAATTTTGGTTATTGGAAAGAAGAACTGATATATATCTTTAAATTAATAATAATTAGATATTTAATAAGTTGCAGTTCTAGAATTGATGTTTTTTTAGGAGGTTTACAGTCAATATAAGAATTAAGGACACTATTTAAGCCTCCTATAATTATAATTTTATACTTAAAGTCTTGGCAGAGTGTAATAATTTTTTTTTTAAATTTCTTTGAAATAATTTTTTTTCTACAATAGAGATATAAATTTGAAGTAATCTAAGAGGTGCATTTTTGAAATGAAGATTAATGCCAATAATATGACTATTTTTTTTATTTTATTTTATTTTTTTTTTATTTTATTTTTTTTTTATTTTATTTTTTTTTTATTTTATTTTTTTTTTATTTTATTTTGTTTTTGTATATAATCTATTTCTTTTTTCTTAATATTTCGTTGTGCATTATA
>CAJVPZ010002421.1:0-12447 GCA_910592135.1 Racocetra fulgida | reverse complement strand
ATAACTAAAACTGGTTGGTCACCTGGATCATCCTCGCGATAATACCCTTGCATGACTATCGTCAATGCAATGGGTCAATATACATCGTGCACATATACGTATAAACTTTCATCGTATCCTAAAAACTTCTATAATAATATTAATAAATTGTATAGTTAATTTAATATTATTCGTATAAACTTTCGCTTTTCTAAAAGATTTCTATGAGAAATGTATAATAAAAAAAAATACAACCTACTTTCTCCTTCCTACACTACCATCATTATTCGTTATTTTACTTTTTTTTTTTTGCTCAACGAATGAGATTTTCCTCTATAAAAAATTTTGTCCAAATTTTGTCGACAATGTTCTAAAAATTTTCAAAAGTTATTCAGTTTTTGTTCAAAGAAATGTTCGGAATGGAGTCGATTTTCCGAGCATACCGTATACTGTATTGATTTTGTACAATGATTATACATAATGTTGTCAACCAAAAAATTTCTTTTTTTACATCACAGTAAAATCGATTCCATTCCGAACATTTTTTCGGACAATGCCTACAAAAACTGAGCTAACTTTTTTTATAGGGTTCCCAACGTAGCGATTGTTAATCACCTATAACTTTGGCAGGTGAAATATAATATGAAGGGTGTAGTATTCAACCGATATTAAAGAATAGCACAAAAACTTCAAGTTTACTTAGAGCACTTTACTTGCTTTAAAGATGAGTTAATTTATCCGAGCTTCCGAATAAGTATTGTAACTCGTATAAAAAAACTTTAAATCAATTTGCAAACTCGGGAATACTCGGGACGGTCCCTCCTGATTTCCCTGACACCCACTTTCCCGACAATGTCAAAATCTCAACAAGTTAGACAAGTTAGCCCGCATTAGGTTAGGGTTAGTGTTCTGGTCAATTTTTATCGGGATTTTGATAATAGAGACCCAACTGATTATTAATACATTTTATTAATGGTGTCACCTATACTGCAAGGGATTCAACCAATCAAGTTCATAATTTATGCAAGACTATAAATATTATACGTAGTACTGGTACGTAACATAATATTGAAAAACGAATTAATTTTATTGCCGTTATTTAGTAATCAAATTAGGCTTATTCACGCTATATTAGTAGAATAGTTCTGTATCGATGATCAAAAATAATCATTATTCCGTCTAAATATTTTCTAGAATCACAATGACAAAATAAAAAGATATTGGGTAATGATTTGCGTCTAATAACGATAATAGCTAAATTTCCTAAAAATTATGATGCTAATTACATCAATGTTACGCAACGCAACCGATCATGCAAATTATGGCTGGTTGCCTTGTACTAGTACTTACTTAGTTTAGCAATTTAAAATAAAATGATGTAACAAAAAAGTTTTAAACCGTTTCAATGATAAAAACCAATCCTTTGATTCACCACAACTCATAGCCGCATATCTAGTTATCGTATAATTTCAACTAGTACATATCTGTTTAGCCATGACGATCAACATCTGAGCTATGAAATGAAGTATATGATTCTTAGGCAATGATGTTTTTATGAATAAATTCGTAAAATTTTCATTCTTCTCACATTGAGGACTTGCTTACTATGAACTATAGGACACGCTATCGTACACTATCACGAGCTAGACTGTATGGAAACCCTCAATTCGTAATATCTCTTTAGAGGCTTAATAAAGTGATTTGCTTAATATTTGGGATATCATTATAAGAGAGGAATTAGCTTGGGTTTAGTATTCTTATACCTCGCACAAAAATGTCGTAACCAAATTATGTGCTTTAACGAACTATTAAAGAAACTTAAGTGTCCACGGCTATACAAGCTCTTTACTACCCATTATGTCACTATTTATTCACAAATTATCATACAATTCATTCATAAAATTATCGTATAATTTCTGAGCCTTAACAATAATGAAAATTTCACAGCCTCGATCAGATAATTTTATGGTACAATTACAATGCTTCTCATTTAATTGTTGCATGTACAATTTTACTTATTACAGTACTTGTTTAATTAACCATTGATGATTAATACTATACACAAATATGGAATGTGTTTATTCGTTCCAATAAGTAAACAAATATGGAAATGAGATTCGAGTTACAGTACAAAAATAAATCGTAATAAAATATGTGAAAGTACCGCAGATACGTACGTTTTAACTCTTCCAAAATGATAGCATTACCTAATGAATGTCTTTTCGAAATATTTATCAACCTTAAAAGCAATAAAAATTTATTTTCATGTCTTTTGGTAAACCGTCATTGGTGTAGAAATGTTATACCGATATTATGGCGCGGACCACTTCCTTTTCAAAACAGAAAAGTGATAAGGACATGCCTTTTAGCCTTAAACGCTGAAGAGCAAGCGCTATTAATACCATTTAAAATATTGCTTCCAAACGATCAAGTACCATTATTTGAATATACATCTTATATTAAAGGTATTGAAATTAATTCAGACGATGGAATTATAGATTGGCTTATTCAGGAAGGACGCGGATCTAATGATTTAACTTATTATAAAAAAGATAAAAATACGATTCAGGCCATCAAGTATTCTTTAATTCTTATGTTTTTAAGAACATCTAATAAACTTAAAGACCTAAAAATTGACGGAATCGTTTGTAGTAAAATTATTTATTTATTAGCCGATACACTTTTCAAAAACTTATTTCGCACTTCCTCAACTACTTGCGATAAAAGGATTAGCTCAAGAGGATGTAATTTAGCTTCTTTGACGCTTTTTAATAATAGACTTAGTATAAAAGAAATTAAAGCATTATCAGACGCTCTTTGTAAGAACAATACGTTAACCTCTTTGGATATTAGGTGCACTCAACTCAATATTGATAAAGTAATAATACTAGTAGATGCACTTTATAAAAACACCACTCTGTCTTGTTTGAATCTTGAAAATAATAATCTTGGTCCAATGGTAGGAGATGCATTAGCAAAAGTTCTTTATGAAAATACGACGTTAACTTTTTTGGATCTTTCAGCTAATAATCTTTGTTCAGAAGGAGGATTGTTACTAGCAAAATCTCTTTATAAAAACAATGGCTTGACTCACTTAGTACTTTATTATAATCAACTTGGTTTTGAAGGAGTAAAAGCATTTGCAAAGGCCCTTTATAAGAATACCACATTAACTCACTTGAATCTTGGTCATAATAATCTTGGTGATGAAGGGGCAAAAGAATTAGCAGAAGCTCTTTATAACAATAAGACTTTAATTTCATTGAACCTTAGATTTAATCATCTTGGAATTGTGGGAGTAAAGGCATTAGCCAAAGCTCTTTGTAAGAATGCAACATTAAAGTCTTTAGATCTTTATTATTGTAATCTTGGTGTCGAAGAAGGAAATATATTGGCCGAAACTCTTTGTAAAAATACTACTCTGACTTCTTTAAATCTTGGTCGTAATAATTTTGATGATAAAGTATTAGCAGAAGCTCTTTGTAAAAATAATACATTAATTTCATTGAATCTTAGATTTAATCAATTTGGAATTGAAGGAATAAAAGCGTTAGCAGAAGCTTTTTGCGAAAATACAGCTTTGACTTCATTAGATCTCTGCCATTGTAATCTTGGTTCTAAAGAAGGAAAGATCTTAGCTGAAGCTCTTTGCAAGAATAATAATATAATCTTTTTGGATCTTAGTAGTAATAAAATTGATAATTCAATTTTAGATAGTATTGGTAATTTACTTATTAAGAATAGAATAGGTAAAACGAATTAAGAAAAATTCTTAATATTGTAATTTTTGAGATTAATAAACGTTTATATCTTGTGCTATAGATTTAATTCAACTAAGTCATATATATATAAAAATTAGAGGATATAATATATTGCATTAATTTTTTTTTTTTTAGTTATCAGTTATTAAAATAATTCGTAAAATTATTTAATGTTAAACAATAAATCTAGAAGCCATAATAAGTTTGTTCAAGAAATCAATATACTTGCTTTCTGTGCGAGCAGAGATAATATGTCGTAGGCAAATTCAATTGTAAACATAAAATTGGATGTATATTTATTCATTCATTAAAGCTAAATTGATCAAAAAATGATAAAGTGAATGCATCATAGGTGCCGTGCACCTCAAATCATCATTCTACGTACTGTTTCTTGAGTCTTCTACGTAGTTTCTCATCTCTCTTACTTGTTTTCTCCAATATTTCAATGACCGTTCTCCATAACTTATTAATAGTTTACTATTACTCGTTACTTGCATATTATCCAATTAATAATAGTTTACTATTACTCGTTACTTGCACATTATCCAATTAATAATATTTTCATATATACATTATTTTCACGTAAATAGGTATATACGCGTACGTTCTCATAGATCAATACTTTGATCTAAACTTGCAACTGCAGTCGTTCTCCTCTATAATTACGCGGTTTGTTTTACATAAAAAAGTTGTGATTATAAAATTTTAATAGTATTGTGATTATATAAAGTTTTTTTTAATAAATAAATTGCCAATAATTGTTAAAACAATGGTACTTATAAAAGAGGGTGTGACTATATAGGAGGTGACTGTAGAGGAGGACGACTGTATTGTTAATGTAATTAACATAGGCTAAGCGATTGGTTTCTGTACTCTAAATTAAAGCACTGTTCTTACCAAGCTTCCAACTATACTTTTAAATTTTACTTTCAATAAAATAAAAAACTGATTTTTTAATACCCATGAAGTATCTTGCCACGCCCAATACAATCATGTAATGAATGCGTTGAATACTATTTACACTGAATATAATTTTTTGAACCTTAGATAAATGCATAAACATGTTGTTTAAGTGTGAAAGATACATTTTATTTTTTGTAAAGGAGAAAAAAACCATATATATATCTAATGATCAAGAATTATGTTAATGTAAAATGATCAAGAATTATGTTAATGAAAAGTTCACTTTAGCAAACATCCTATTGAATAGCACAGAAATCAAGTCTATATTATTGTGGTTTGCAAAAAGGTGATTGTTATGCAAAATAACGTAACGTAGTTAACAATTAAACTTTCTTTGTGTAACCTTGTAATATTTTAGTTTATAATTAAGTAATATACTTTGCATTTTTTGCAGGATAGTCAATTTGAGTCTAATTCAAATATATATATAGAGCGATATTCTTGTAATAGATTTTAGGTTAGTTTTAAGAAGGTATTTTCTTTGGGTTTTAGTTGGAACAAGGGATATTTTAGAGGACTATAGTGTACCGGGTACACTTATTAAGAAGATACTTACTTGCATCGCTAGTAGTATTAGTACTTTTTGGTGTCTTGTGTGCGTTAATAAATATTTGGTTCTACATTTTAATGCTTACGACCTAAGCTAAGTTGGTTCAGTGGATATAAAGTCACTCCCTGGTCGTAACAGTGATCCCACTATTTTTATAATAATGATGCGGAATTCCAGAGGATATACTCCTCATAAATGTACTCTAAAATTTCTTTGGTTGTGATACAGTCATCACATAAAAATTAATATAGAAATTTAGGGTACGTTTAGATGTATCAAAAATCGTAGTTTTGCATCCCAGTACCGTCAACAAAATTTTACGGGCGTGACTTTTTTTATGGCATAAACAAATCAGATTACAAGATGAGGTATAACGTCTGCTTATGGAAATCAGATTTTAATTTATGACAACACTCCAACTAGTGTTGGCAGGTGAAACTATCTTTGGCAAATGGCGAAAGACGAAAATAAGCTGGTGAAAGACGAAACATGGCAAAACTCTGGCGAAACTCTGGCGAAACGGCGAAACTGGTGAAACTGCGAAACTCTGGCGAAACTCTGGTGAAACCCCTGAGAAAGTCAAAATTTGGCGAAGATCAAGCCCTCTAAGACTTTAGAAAAGACTGAGCCATGTTAATAAATCAAAATATTTTGCATGTGGTTATTAAGCAAAGTGATAACTTTTTGCTTGTATTCAAGCACTATTAAAAATTAGATTCTGGCTTTTGGAACTTCGAAGTAAATAAATTTAGCCTTGAAAATTCAAAGCTTAAAATCTTGTGTTTTTTTTAATAGCACTTATCTATAGATTAATATTATTTATATAAAATAAACTTATCTAAATATTTAAATAAATTTATTGTTAGAGTATTGAGATTTTTTCTTTTTAATATTTCATCATTAAAAACTTAAATTGAATATTGTACATATGTAAGTAGTTTATTAACACTATTATTACTGGCAAATATTTCCTGATGCTTTATTTTATCCAGCTCTAAATCTTAGGGCTAACTTTAAAAAAATAATCATTGTTATTAATTTATAATAAATAAAGGAAAAAGTTAATTGCCATTGTCACCTATAAGATTAATAAGAATTTTAAAAGTATTAAGTTTAGGGTTAGCATTTATATTTGTGCTAGGTAATGGCAAAGTTATTAGCAAAATCGCCTAAGGAAAACTTTTTGTTAGAGCGCTAAAGGTGGTTTCCTATGCTGTTTTTTGAGTTATGAGCAATTTTTGGCAAAACAAACATTTGTTTTAAATTTCCTGATTGTACTATGTTACACCTGATCCTGAAATCTGTTTGGCTTGGTGATATATAAGCCACAATCACATATGTGACAAATAACTTTACTCTAAATAAAATATAGTAAAATTTAGATTATGATTAAAAAGCATCATATATGATAGCATAATTATGCACATATTGTGTTTTGAATTAAATTTGTATTAGTTAAAATTAAATATTAAGTTGGGTAAAAGTCTGTGTAAGAATTAGTAAATATATTTATTTCAAAATCTAAATCTGTTTATTATAGATAGGTTATCTAGGTAGTAATATTTATAAATATAGTTTTTACTATTGTTATTTATTTTTCTAAAATTTATCTTTTTAAAATATAATTTTTAGACTTTATAATTTATTATTACTATATTTGGTTTAACTTATTTATTTAAATGTAAATAATTTATTTTTTTATATTTTAAAAATTTAATATTATTTCTTAAAATGAGTTCTAGTAAGAAAATGAAGAAAATGTAGTACATCTACTTTGATTATAGAAAAAGATCAAAAAAACTATGATGGACATCCAGAAGATACAGTTTGTAATTATTTTGTTAAAGTGAAAGAGTAGGAAAGGAAGATATAAAACAACTTGTAATTTTTGTAGAACATTATAGAATCATGGTGGACCAATTGAATTAGAAAGTTATTTTTTATTTTTTATTTTTTTTTATAAATTTAATAAAAAATTTTAATTTATTTGTTAAATTATCAAAAGTAACTAAATTTCAAATTAAAAACTTTATCTATTATTTAAATATATAAATTATTTATGTAGTCAACCTCACTAAGTATAACCTTATAAATACACACTCTCCAAATACATGCACAGATCTTATCTGAATATATACTTGATCTTTATAAATTATTATTCTCTAATATATATTTTAAAAAATATCTTTGATAAAAAGAGATAATCTACAAAATAATTCTATTTAATTTATAAATAAATATAAAAATTATTTATATTAAATTTTTTATTATAAAAAATTTATATATTGTAATAAATATAATATGAATAATATATAATGTTATATATATATAGAAATAAAATAATTATCTTTATTTATCTTTTTATTCTTACTTTTTTATTAATTTTACCTTTTTTAGTTTCGCCACAGTTTTGCAGAGTTTCGCCAGTTTCGCTACCTTTCGCCATTTTAATTTTTTTTGGCGAAAGTCGAACTAGGTTTCGTCTTTCGTCTGTGGTAAAACCTCTAAGTTTCGCCTGCCAAAACTAACTCCAACTTATATCCCACAAAACACCCAAATATTGGTATTAACCGTTATAAATATCCGAATGCGCGAGTCAATAATGTACAGTTACTAATGTTCAATATTCTAATCATAATAGAAGTTTTATGAAATGTTTTGTAATTGTCATGGATGCACTTCTTTCAAACGCTTGCACTAAACTTACCATTATTTTTCATTCTTACTTCGATTACATTTATTGCAAAGCCAAATCCAGCTGATTGAGAATTAGCTACAAGCCACCTGAAGGTGTATTACCTTCATGCAAATACATCACCTTGCGGCAGTAGAATGCTTCGAAATACTTTTCGGACGAAATCCTATCATACTGTATATATCAAACTGGTCTACCTACTACGTATCGTTTTTTTTACGAGTACAAATTTCAACGTTAATTTATTATTAAGAAGTGAATCATTATAGTGCGAACGATTTAACTTCAGCAAATGTTTTTTTAATATCGCTCTTTTATTAGAGTATCGAAAAGAGGAAGTGCAATGCTAAGTTTGGCTATTAATGCTGTATAATTTTTGTCGCACACAGCACAGTATGCATCATAAATAAATGAGATAATAAAGATAAATGATTATTCGTTTGCTTAATAAAATCTATGAGAAATTAATACTTTATCTTCGTATCGTGGCACTGAGGTTCGTTGTTTGCAAGTCGTCTATTGGGTTCTTTTTGTCAATTGCTAAATGATTATTTACAAAATATGTACGTACGTTGAAGAAGGTAAAAAATACTGTGGGTTCTGGATAACACAAGTACTACAATATAACACTATACTTTATACTAACTAAACTACTCTATTTTAGCCCTAATCATAGTAAGGTTTCGATCGAGGTGTGGAAAGACTTGGTCCGAGTAACTAGGGTAATTATATCTCTTGACAACGTCACGGGTCTCTTAGTACACAATTACGGGATTAGGTGACTAATTCCTATCGTTATTACTGTACTATAGATTTTCTTATCTGGGAGAGTTAGTAGAGCCAAACACTTTACAATGTTGAACTCCAACTGAGTTATCTTTACTCAGAGTGAAATGGTTCGCTTATATGCTTATTTTTACCTAGAATATATATTGAATATTATGTAGATATTGGAAATACTAAGAATCATGACTGTTTCATATATTTACTATCTTTTTTATTCTAAGGATTTCTAATATACTACGGATTTTAGATATCAGATCTCAGAATAATGAAATTCGTACTACGTTGAGAACCGCAGTAATTCGGGTTGGTACGTACGTACGTACGTATAGTACGTAATTTTCCATTTTACAACATACATTGTAGAAGTGCGGATTTGGAGTCACACAACCTAAAACGCAACAAAGATTAAGGCTACTCGAAAGACGGAGTGGAAGATTTGCTCCAAGAATCAAGGATCCTACTTCCCCAGGTTAGATGATTCTTACTTATTATCTATACACTCTGCTCGTTTAATTACATGAAATCAATGTGCATTTATACATTACAAGCAGCATCGGGGCTTTGCTTCTACGATTAAGATCTTAACAAGCAATATGGCTATTTAGAGCATCGGGGAATCTAGGGATAACAAAAAGCAATTCATACATTTATATGACAATGACTTTAGTTCCCAGCATGTGAATACTAGAGACGCCTTACTACTGTTCTCAATGGAGCTTCGCCTCAAGCCAAACCCAAATTAGCATTATTAAATGCCTTCTCTTTTGTCGACCAATGCGCATTTCAGGTCCCGAGTCAATATGACTTGTCGCCCAGCCCGCTATAACGTACGTACGTACGATTTGTCATATATGTGACGCAATTCTACAGATAAAAGGGGCCTGCTCAGTAAAAAGAACCCCGTTTAGTGGTTACAATTCACCGGTATATATACCCTCAATTTTGAATACGGTAGTTTTTATCTCAGCTACATCACATCATTAATATTGATATCAATATGGACGAGGGTTTAGCAGTCATTTTTTCCAAAGTTAAAAATTCGGATTTTACAGAAGAAGAAAAAGCAGTTATACAAACCTATTTCATCAAAAACTGTTCTTTAACAACGATAAATTCAACGAGTGCAATCCTTAACTTTTGCACAACAAAAGATGAAATACATAATTGCTTGAGAAATCTAATCCCTGAACTACGTAATATATGTAATACAGTATATTTAATACATATGTTATATTTCTATTTTGCTTTTAACTAACACCAAAATCCACTTTGCTGGTATGGATAAACAGATGTCTATACAGTCCTTAATAATCCTGATTTCACCGAAGAGGAAAAAGCAGCCTTACGCTCCTATTTTGCTAAGAATGATGATTTAACAAATTCAGAAAGCACAGCTCTTCGTTTATGTTCAGCTGGTGATGAGAAGTGTGCTTATTTAAGGAGATTAATTCCTGAATCTGGTATATTCTCAAATAATGTTGAATTTGCTTCTATTTAAGTCTCAAGAAATATTAGATTTATAATACTTACGCTCTTGTTCTTTTCCGTTTCCTATAATGAATATTGCCTATTTATCTTCATTAATATGGATATTGGATTAACAGATATTTACCGCATACTTAATCATCCTAATTTCACAGCAGAAGAAAAAGCGACCATACGCACTTATTTCACTAAAAACTATGCTTTAGTGAGTTCAGCAAATGCCGCCCTTCGTTCATGCTCAACTGAGAAGGAAAAATGCGATTATTTAAAGAATTTAATCTCTGAATCTGGTATATTCTCAATAAATAATGCCAACTTATTATAATTTTAGTTTTGCGCAATATTGTATTTATTTAAAACTTGTTCTTTTTTTTTTGCTTTATGTAATAAATACTTCTTTAATGCATTTAAGTTGTTGTAGAATTGCCTATTGCTAACGGTAAGTTATAAAGTTTGACTCTCCAGTAAATGCTGCATTTATTCGCAATTGCTAAATTTTTATTATTATAGTAACTGAAGTATTGGAGAAAGCGAATGAATGTTGGTCTAAATCTCAAAATGTTCTGACCAAGTTAATCGAATTGGAAAATTTCATAGTTACAAACCACATATTTGCTGAAAACATTAACATAGCAAGAATACCTACCATTAAAAAAAAGCCTATGTTCATTTTACATTCATTGCCAGATCTTGATAATGACCAGCTTATCACTGAAAGCTATGTTCAGAAAGAAAAACTTCTTGAACTACGCAATAAAGTCATAAATAATAGCTGGTTCTTTCTAATTGGTACCTCAGGGTAAGAACATGACTAATTATAAGATTAAGAACGGAATGCTTGCAAAACAAATGAGATCATATATAGTATAAGAGCTACAAGAATAAAATTGATAAAAAATGGATATTCTTATACTATATTTGATTCAGAAAATATATTATTAAAAAAATTTTTTTATTTTAGGTCTGGAAAAACTCGTTCTTTATTTGAGTTATTTTGCCAGATATATGGGATTTATTTCACTATAAACGCTGAAAATGGGTTCAAAATGAATTTGGGATCGAAAGATTTGGACATTGCTATTAATGAATTAGCAAACTATTTAACCATAAATCATGAAAAGAATACTCGGGTGGCACTTCGTTTTACTCGTGCCATGATCCTTGGCCGACTATTTATTTTGAACAAACTTCTGGAAATTCATAGTAACTTTACACCAAAGCAATGGCTTTTAATGCAACTCTTGCCATGCACAAATAACTTTTGGATTTCCATTTCATATATTTTTCGTAACTTAAAGGAAGAAGATCAGAATATACTTATTACTGATTTTACCGAAAAATTTAAAAATCTGATCCCTACACAAGAACATTTACCAATTGTTATCGATGAATCACAAGCAGCCATCAAAAAGTTTGAGTACATGTTTACCACAACACTAGCTGATCGTCAGCTACGACCATTTTTTAGTATCTTACTTCGTACAGTACTTGATCTCGGCACAAATAACTTGTGTCTTATATTATCAGGGACAGGAATGGCTTTCGATGATATGAAGATTTACACTACATCTGCTATTGCTAAGTCAGGTGGTCCCACATCTGAGAATTTTTTTACTATTAATGATGGTTTCTACGAATTTAGTGAAATGAAAGAATTCATTTTGCGGTTTTTGCCACTAAATGACAGTCAAATGACTAGCACATTTAATATTTTTCAAGGTCGTCGACGATTTGTAGTTCAGTTTTTGGAACATGCTATATTGGAGACTTTCTCAATATCCCATTCTAATTTAGATGATGTCGTAAGGAGTTGGCAGGATTCAGCAAAGCAATTCATAATCCGTACCTTTAAGGACACATGCTTTCCTTTTTTGTTTGAGAAGAAAGTAGTGTGGAACAAAGTACGGGATGTTACTATTTTTAGTATGTTTTCTCGATGGACAAAGTATGTGAGAGGTGATGGTGTTGCCGAAATGGTTCAATATGGCTTTGCACAACTAGACAGTATTGATGATCCAGAAAATTTAACTATGTTCCAAAAGGATGCTATCACAGTACGCATAGCAGAACCGCTTCCCATCTTGGCATTTATAGAATATGTGAAAGAGAATCCTGAAAATACTCCTGAAGTAATCAAAAGTCATCTTTTGCAAAATCTATGTTCTGTGCACTACAATGCATCATGTGCTGGTTATCTTTTTGAACCTTATTTAACTATACCACTTGCT
>CAJVPZ010002420.1:0-12450 GCA_910592135.1 Racocetra fulgida | reverse complement strand
AAATAATAAAAATGCTTCTGATCATAGTTTTTTATTAAGTTAAGCTATCTTACATTTCTAATAAAAGTTGTAGAGAAAATCTTTATGATTCTAATTGTGGTTAAATCATCAAAATTGGCCTAGTAGTTCATGAGATATGATCAAAAGATTTTTCCCAATTGTATAAAATCTCTTTAAAAATTGGAAAGAATTCTTTTAATCATATCTTATAAACTACTAGGCCAATTTTGATAATTTAACCAATATTAGAATTATAAAGATCTTCTCAACAACTTTTATTAGCAATATAAGATAGGTTAACTTAATAATAAACTATAATTAGAAACATTTTATATTAATGATTTGGTAATTTTTGTCATATGATTTAATAAATAAAATTTATTAGATAATTATATATTACACAAGGTTTTAATAATATGTCTAATTGCATATACTGCTTAAATGTATAAAATACTTGTCCACAGATCCTATGCATATAAACAGTATCAACTGTATAATCTAAATAAATTTAATTAATAAATTTGCTAATATAATAGTAAAAGAAAAAAAAGTGATAATAAGGAACAAAAAAAAGGGTATATATAATAAAAACTAATACATTACAGAAAATAAATACTAATACTAAGAAATATAAAAAACTAAACTAAAAACCTAAAAGAAACTATTGCTAAAAAGAAGAAAATCTGCTAATTAGACGAAACTTCTAATTATACAGAGTAACAATTTACTATTAAGTGCAAGAGTCTTGACAAAAATATAATACTATAATAAAATACACTATAACTTGTGTTAGAGGCTAAAAATTATATACAAGGAACACGTTGTATATCTTAAAACACTTTACTTTTCTTATTAAATCTATATTATCATTCAAAAGTATAAGGGCTTTAAAAACTATACGTGACTTGTTGTTATCATTTTATTCATTTTATAACATATGCCGATTTGTCATCATCTAGTTTTTTAATATACTGTAGAAGTGATAAACAATGCTGATTTTTTGGAGAGTATAAGCCGAATTTCTTACTTTTTATTAAAAATTTTAGAGCTAAAAGATGGTAAGAAAATATCGAGTTTCTGCGAGTTTTCTAACTAAGAAGTGTTGTTCTAAGAGTTCTTCAAAGTCTTCTATTTTCAAACCAACTTTAGTTTTCTTTCTACTTGCTGTTTTCAGAAACTTCTCCAGTTTGGATGCCAAATACAAAGGTAAGTCTACTCAAGAGATAGCAGCAAACTAGGCTTGATCTCTTTGTAAACTGTCCAAAACACCCACTTCTCAGTATATTATATTTAAAGGCTTCGTTAACAACAGTTTATATCAAGAAAACTTCAAGTTGTTGTTGACTTCTAAGCTTGAATCTTCAACTTGCTTTTGGTATTAGGTTGGTATAAGTGATCATTAGGAAGAGTTGTTTTTATATAAACTTCTTATTGTAACTTAAAAATCCTTATAGTAATAATATAGTTATATCTAGATTATATCCTCTCTTTTTTTCAGAGCATTTTTGGAGATATAACTAAGATAAAGATATAACTCAATATATAAAATATATAAAAATATATAAAAAAGTGAAAATTTGTTTTGCTTAAATATAAAAAATAACCCAAGTTGGGATATAACTCAGTAGTAATATAACTTAGATATAACTATATTAATAAATTATAAATTAATTAATATTATTTATATATTTTCAGTTTCTAAAGATTTCTATATACAATAGCACTCTTTTTAATGATCACTTATATCAACCTAACTTCAAAAGCAATTTGAAAACTCAAGCCTAGAAGTCAACAACAACTTGAAGTTTTCTTGATATGAATTGTTATTAACAAAGTCTTTAAATATAATACACTAAGGAGCAGGCATTTTAGACAGTTTGTAATGAGATCAAGCCTAGTTTTTCTGCTATTTCTTAAATAAACACCTCTTTGCATTTGGCATCCAAACTGGAGGAGTTTTTAGAAACAGCAAGTAGAAAGAAGGCTTAAGTTTGTTTAAAGATAGAAGACTATAAAGAACTCTTGGAACAAAACTCTTTAGTTGAAAATTTGCAAAACTCAATATCTTCTCACTGTCCTTTAGCTCCAAAAATTTTGACAAAAGTGAGAAATTCAGCTTATTCCTTCCAAAAGATCAATATTGTTTACTACTTCTATATTGGAAAATTAGATGATAACAAATCAGCATATTTTACGAAATGAATGAAATAATAACAACAAGTCATATAGAGTTTTTAAAGTCTTTATACTTTTGGATGAAGATATGGATTTAATGAGAAAAGTAAAGCAAAATGTTTTGAGATATACAATATATCTCTTGTATATAATTTTTAGCTTTTAGCACAAGTTATAATGCACCTTGTTTAAGTTTTTGTTAAGACTCTTACACTTAATAGTAGATCATTACTCTGTATAATTCAGTCAGAGGATTTATCAAATTAGGAAATCAGGATCTAGAATAATCTGTGCATAATTCTTTGATTTGATTGGCTCTTGCACACTTCTTGGTCAGCATTTTTCAGGAATTTTTTATACACCTAATCTATTATTAAAAACTTACAAATTGATATCTTAATAGATGATAAAAGACTGATAGTTTCAATAATCAAAGATAATCAGCGCTGATTAACTCTTGTCAAAAAGGTGAATGAGACTCAAAAAATTGCAAGATTTTATGTATATTTAAGAGGCCAACGTACAAAAATTCAAGAACTTCAATAGCTAAATGATAAAAGATTATAGTTACTTAATTAGTTTTTATTATTTAGTCTTGTTAATTTTATTTACTTCTATAGATCTTAACTATTAAATATAGAGATCATTTAAGCTACTCAAGCTAAGTATTTTAATTAATCAATTATACTTGGAATTAAGGTGAATATATATACATTATATTAAAAAAAATTTTAATAATGAAAATGTTTAGCAAGTTTATCATTGTCACTGATTTTGTTTAATATTTCTAATTTAATTTATATCTGCCTAATTTAATTTTAGAATTATGAAAAAGTATTTTGTACTATATTGCTTCAGAACTAAAGTTAATTCACAGAAGAGATTTATACAACAAAAATATTTTGCAAGATTATTTGTATAATGCATATACTACTAATCTTGGACTTTCTAGAGAAGTGAAGGAAGGTTGTAGAATTCTGCCGTTTATAGCACCTGAGGTTTTGATGGGTCTCAAGTATCAGATATTTACAGTCTTGAAATTATTATAACAAGATTTCAACTAGACAAAGAGCATTTGATAAAATTTTATTTGATATTAATCTTGTATCAAAATCTAAGTGTTTAGGATCTGATTATTATATTAAATTATCTATGAAATATATAGGGCCTTTGAAATTAGAGCTTGAAAATCTTGGGCTAAATCGTTGAATTTCCAAAGATGGTCAATAGAAATAGGGTCTTTGCCTTGAAAATTACCTTTTGACATTTCTGATCAGGTTAATTCAGATAAAAATAAACCTGAGTACCGGTTTATGTTTATATGTAAATCATAGTTTATCGAATTATTATTGAATCAATAAAAGTAAAAGATGATTAACATATGAGCATGAATTGGCACTCTGGTTTATTTTTGTCTGAATTAACTTGATCGGAAATGTCAGAAAGTGATTTTCAAGACAAAGACCCCAAATGGGTGAAATAATCATAATAGTAAGCAACCTAATAAGTTACAGGTGGCTTGGTTGTTTTTTAATTTGTTTTTAAAAGAAACATAGGTAACTTCTAAAATGAGTTTATACTCTTTAGTAAGTATAAGTTGGGTTATAGTTAGAGTTTTACCTTTGTTTTACTACTCTGTTCTTGATTGTATAGCGATAACTTCATTCAGGTACTTGAGTCGAGATTTATGATTGAAGAGTGTAGAGCTTTTAGATAAGTTTTATATTGTCTTTAGGTTGTTTGCATTTCTTTTATACTAATATAAAATTTCTTTCTTTTTATTTTATCTTTTTTTAGTACTCTTTTATAGTATAATATTTTGAATAGACTGGATCTTTGAATCATAAAACTATGAAGTTGAATATAGTAATAGTACTTAGTTTCAAAAATAAGTGTTGTATATTTTACTGTTTATTGTTTTTACTTTTAAATGGTTATTACTGAAGTATAAGTGAGTTTTTAGAATATTTAATAAAAACTTTCATTTCATTTAATCTGATTTTATTATGATTCGCAATATTAATTATCACTATAAGATATATTAAAACAGTATATTAAGAATATAAAAATAAAAATTTTAGAAGTTAAAAAAATTTTTTTTAATAATATAGGTGATCTAATATGCATATACACCTTCATATTTATATAGATATTTAACTTTAATATTGCAAATTTATTCTTATGTTGGAAAGATTTTCTGAACAATAGATATATATGTTTAATAAAATTCTTATACCTAAAATTGTATTATCAATAAATTTATAATTTAAACTTATTTGTCATTGATATGTCAAATTTATATCTTTATTATTCGGAGAGTTCTCAAATTAGGAATTAAGATCTATACAATTTGATTGGCTATATGCTTACTTTTGTTTGCCATTTCATCGTTAATAATAAAAAATCTTTGAATATATAATATTTAACCTCTAGATTTAATAATCAAAGTTAATCAGTTGAGTTTCAATTTATTAGCCAAAGTAAATGAGACCTCAAATTATGCATTTGTGTATAGTTAAGTACATATAAAAGAATATAATTTTACATTGCAATTTTTTTTCTTATAGTGTCTACTTACTAAAGACCTAAAGCACATATTCTCAAGTACATTTTTGCTGATTTTGTTGAGCACTATAAAGCATTTTAGTTGAGATTTTGCGAAACTAGTGAATTACAAACATGACGATATGCTAATAGTACAAATATAGCTTAGAATCTTTTAAAATATCATGATTATATTCTTGAACTTGTTAAACGTTAATCTTTAACAAAATATTCAATTTGTCAGATACATTACAACTAAGTAATTAATACTAATCAGTTTTATCAGCATATTATAGGTTTTGATTAAGAAAATAAAAGAACCTGACTTGACAAAAATAATTTAGATATTGCTAGTTATATTGATCCAGCAGTTGAACTAATCAAACTAAAAGGCTTTTAGAATTAGTACAAGTAGAAAATCAGCAAAAATCACAAGAAATAATAACTCTCAACAACCAAATAGTACAAATGTAACAGTATATAAAAGATGAAATTAAGATGTTAAGAAGCCAATTACAAAAAGCTCATAATGAAATTATTGAAATTCTGAATTTATATTCTGAACAATATAAGTACAAAGATATTCTTATTAAACAGAAGAATTCAAGAAATGCTAATCAACAAAAGCGTATTGACGCAATCATTGAAATAGCAAATGCAAAGTATATATCATTTTTTGATGATATGAGAGCATTAATTCAAGATAAAAATATATTCTCTATAAAAAATATTGTATTATATAGTCCCTGTGAGTGGCTTAACAAAGGTAATCAAGTTGTTGTTAAATTTATTAAAAATCTTGTTAAAAATAATAGAAATACTGATATTTTAAGTCAGGAAAAGCTTTTTAAAATTGCTGTTATAGTTGATTCACTATATGGTGCATGACATGAAAAATATGTATCAGAAATTCAGCTTGCTCTTTTAGCTATTAAGTATTCAATTGCATGATCAAAGATGATTATCAATATTGATAATCATATTACAAGTTCAGAAAGTTATAATCAGTTTCAAAAGTGGATAGAAGAATTAGCAAGATATAAAGAACTATTATCTAAAGGTTTTTTGTTTTTTGCATTCAATAATGAACAATAGGGACAGAAAAATTATCTTGATCAAGGATTTAATACTGTGATTTATTATACTGTTACAAGTTTTGTTGTTTTTAATATATCATTACAAAATAGAATTCAACATACTACTAATTTGCCTTGGGTATATAATTCTCTTAATATTTTACAATATGATGAACTTTTTGAAGTTAGTTCACAAATGCAAGAAGTTGTTGATGAAGAATTATATAATTATCTTGATAATCTTTTAAATTTATTATCTCAAGAGAAATCATCCTTTACTAATATTATTAATTCTTTTGTAGCATCTACAGGAATTAAAATTACCAATATGAAAGTATGTTCCAGCTATCATAAACAAGAAATTAAAAATCGAAAAAAAATTGCCCTAGCTGTGGAACATAATTACCTACATTAGCTAAACTTCAAAAAGAAAATATAGTTGAAGAGGAAATTAGTAAGGCTGACAATTTGCTTGTTTTTAGGCTATATAGTTTTGATAATAAATCAAGTTTGAATTCTACTAATTTTTCTAGAATCAGTATTACTTAACGACAAATTATTGATCAAGGAATTAATATTCCTAATATTTATATTCCTGATCTTAATTCAATTACTAATATTGAAAAAAATTTTTACATATAGAAACAATTACAGAAATTAAAAAAACTCGCAATTGGATAGCAGTAACTAGTAATAGTGTTCTATACTATCATGCTCTAAAATTAAAAGAAAATTTCTATGGCTAATTCTTATTTTAGGGCCATTACATGAAGAAATAAATATGCTACAGGCATTTATAGAGTTAAACTAGTTACTTATTAGTTTTATATAACTACTGTATTACAGATTTTATTATTAAATTAATGTTTTTAGTTGTTGAATATTAAAGTATGCAGAGGCAAATTAAAATATATTAATTGATAATCTGTGAATCATCAGAGAAAATGATTTACATTTACTAAATAATTTTGACGCAAATTAATTAATGAAAATCCTGATTTATAAATTTAAAGTTTTTTTGTACATATCTATCTATAAAATATGTAAATTGATAAGTTTGAAACAATAGTAATAAAAGTCTTGCTACTATTTAGTAAACTTGTTTTATTAGCTCGCTAACCACTTAAGAACTAACTAAACCCGCCTATTAATTAAGATCTAGTATGTCTAATATTTAACTTACTGCTTTTAAAAACCAAACCCACTGCTTGTATAAAACTTGCCTATCAACAATCACCTAACATTTTTACTGCAAAATTCCAAAAACTATTTTTCCGAAAGATATAATACTAACTAAATTAGCTAGCATTATAATTAATACCAGCTAACTTTGTTGGTATTAGATCTTTCTGGGAATTTGTCTTTCAGAATTTTGTAGTAAAACCTGACCAACCTATTCATTAGTTTAGAATCAGCTCATTTGTAGTTTAGAACCACTAGAACTAGTCTAGCATTTAACTTAATTCACCCTCTAGTTTAAAATCTATAATTAAATATATGTAATTAAAACAAAATTTAAGTTGATTCGGCATTTTAAGATTACGTTGAGATTTTTTAGTATAATTATTCTAATATATATAATTAAAAAAAAAATAAAATAAATAAAGTTCAAATTTTAAAATTAGTAGTTTATATTTAAGAAACAATTTTTATTTATTTATTTTTCTTTATTTTTACATACTCCAATGAATATAATATTATATACTTATTCTAATCAAAACTATATAATTCAATATATAATGAAACTTGGTCCTTAATTAAAAAAAGAATCTTAATATTATCTTTAATCAAAACACCAACCTTACTAGAGTTTGGATTCGGTCATCCATTTTTACATTAAATTTAATAGATATTCTATGGATTTTACTATTAAATTTGTATCCAACAGATAATCAGATCCTAATTCTAAACCTTACATAATCCTTTCACTAATTGAAATCAACAAATCAAAAAAAAAAAAGTAAATCAAAATCACAAAGCAAGATCAAAAATACTGATTTATCATTGTGCAATGCCTTTCAAAATTGATTTATTCGCATTAATCATATTATTTAGTCTACAAGAGTAAAAATCATTATCAATTGATGGAATTAAAATCAGCAAATTAATCAAGAACATAAATACTTACAGTATTTACTATCTCACAATGCCTTCAAATAATTTCTACAGATCGAATAAAGGCAAATCAGGCTCTAACTGGAATAATATAATATGATATAAACCTTATTTGAAACAGATATTGGCAAAAATAGGAAACATATAGGTTGGTTTGGGTTGATCCAATCTTCAATCTACTTTACTAAATTAGACTTACTCTAATGTTTTACTCCGGGTTGCTTCAAATTTAAAGGCATAATTTTAAACCCACTCCAACTTGGGTTGGGTTCTACTCCAGAGTGCTCCAGAATAAGCTACTCTATTAACAACCCTATCTTTAGAACATTAATTGGGCTTATATAGGTGTTCAATACATACTGAGCTCAATTGGTAAATCAATAAAGCTATTAGGCAAGCTTTATCGATTTACTAATTGTGCCTGATATGTATTGAACACTTATATGAACATGATTAGTGTTCTAAAAGTCTCTTATTTCTGCTAAATATCTTTTCAAATAAAGTTCATATTGGGGTTATATTATGCCAGTTGGAGCCCGATTTGCCTTCATTTGATTTGTATTCATTTACATTAATCATTTTATTCAGCATATGAATATAAATAGTGAAATTAAAATCATCAAATCACAAATTAAGACATAATAAATATCTATCTTACTATCCTTTAAATTGTCTATTCATATTGATTAATCAACCTTATTCAGCTTGTAGATATAATGATAGATCGTTACTAAGTTTACTAAGTAGTATTTAAATTAGCGAACAAGAACAAACTAAAAAAAAAACCAGTAAATTAAGATCACAAATCAAGAACATAAATCCTTAATTACCATTCACAATGCTCTTTAATTGTTCATTCATATTAACCACATTATTCAGCCTATGAGAGTAAGGATTTGATAGAAATATTTGTTTAAAAATTAGTAATAATAATAACCTGATCCGTTGGGAATTAGCAGAAACTTCATTTCCGCTTATTTACATATGGTTAGGATATTATTAATTAATCCTCCCGTTATCTTGATATAGTGATCAGAAGATTATTATTATTAATCAACGGAACTAAAACCAGTAAATTATATCACATTAACTATTTCAATTAGCATGTAAATATAAAGATCTTTAGCTGATAAAATTAAAATCAAGTTTACAAATTAAGACATAATTTACCATTAAGACAAGATATTCAAAAAAAAAAAAAACAGTTAATTTTAAAAATTTCTTACTTTTAAGAAACAAGCCAATAATAAGATAACAGCATTGTTACTGATTCTGTTCAAACCCTAAAATTTAAATTACTTGTTTTTTTTTTTAATACTCTGGTTACTGATACATAGTTGATTAAAAGAATATACCCTAAAATTCAATATCATATTTTTGAAATATGAACGGCAACAATCTAAAATTTATAGATTAAAAAAAAATTACTATAGTTATGTCTTCTAAATACATGTTATATAAACACATATTTAATATGATTTAATAATAGAGACATCTACAGTAAAAGTATAAGATTTTGTTGTAACGAACCTTTTGCTACACCACTATGATCATTTCTTGATACTCCAATACATTCCAAGAATGAAGAATTCTCGTAACCAATTTTACGGCAATTTTTCAATTCCTAAATAAATTCTTGCTCATTTTTGTTTAAATTATAAACCATCCACCTTAAGTACAACATCCACATATTAACTCTATCGAACCAAGTTGCCTATATACAGTTACGAATCCTTCTTTTTTTTATTTCTTGTGTGCATGCCTGCTAATACTTTTTCTTATGATTTAAGACTAACACTAGCTTGATTTGATTTAGTAAGGTAATCTGAAATTAGACATCGAATTTTCATTGAATTTTTATAAATCATGATATATAGAAGCGTAATATACTTACAAAGCCTAAAAATAAAAAAAAATAACTATAAATTATTGTAAAATAAGCTAAAAATGATGTATTATTAATTACTTTATAATTTAATTAATATAGGGTATATCATAGTAAATGCTACGTGCTTACAAAGTAAAGTCTCTCAAAAAAAAAGATTAATATATAATAATTTTATAATTAAAAACTTAAAATCTTGTTCTATTATTTGTACTACTTTAATACTATATTTGTTTAAAAATTTTGTAATTTTATTTATAACTCGAAAATTTCAATTCGGGTTTTGCTTATATGTGATCTGCATTACATTTTAATATAGAAATTCTCTGATTAACTACCAGATCATCAATTAATATATATATTTATTATTTATTATTATTAATATTATACAAACTACATATATATACTAAAATATATATTATACTGTTTTACTCATTTCTAACTCTAACCTAATCTATATTATCTATCTCTAACCTAATCTATATTATCTATCTCTAACCTAAACCCAATTCACAACCTGTTGTTTCTAATCCTAGACTATTTTATTCATTCCTAGCACTAAATTCAAGACCTAGTCTTATATATTTCACAAATTTTAAAACCTATATTAGACCAAATACAATACATAATAAAAAGTTTATACAATAAAAAAAGAACTTTGAATGCATATCATATTTGTAAACTAGATAGCATACTGAAAACGTGTGCAAGATTGAAAGCACAACTCTTCTAAACTATGAATCAGATTTTAAGATTAAGTATAATATAAAAGATCAGGAAGATTCAAAAAACGTTCATTCTGCCAAAAATAACTCATACCTTAAAAACCAGCATAAGAAACAACCTTTTGTGCTTTAACAAAAAGTTTTTGTTGGAGTTTGAGCCATTTTTCAACCATCTCTTCTAGACAAAATAAATTAAGAACTTTAAAAAACCTTCTAACTACTCTTCTCTAAAACCTAATTTTGATCTAATACTAATGTTAACAAATTTTAAGAATTCACAATTAAGTACAATATAAAACAATCAGGAAGATTAAAAAAAAATGTTTATTCTACCCAAAATAGCTTATACTTCAAAAATCAGTATAAGAAACAACCTTTTGCACTCTAACAAAAAGTTTTATTAGAGTTTGAGCCATTTTTCAACCATTTCTTTTAGATAAAATAAATTGAGAACCTTAAAGAACTTTTCAACTACTCTTCTCTGGAATCTAACCCTAATACCAACACTATCATTAATGAATTTTAAGAATTCAAGATTAAGTGCAATGTAAAATAATCAGGAAGATTTAAAAAAAATATTAGTTCTGCCAAAAATAGTTTATAATTCAAAAATTAGTATAAGAAACAACCTTTTGTGCTTTAACAAAAAGTTTTGTTGAAGTTTAAGCTATTTTTCAACTATTTCTTCTAGATAAAATAAATCGAGAACCTTGCATAGTTATTCATTAAACAATTTTACTATACTAACTACTTCTCTCTTGATCCTAACCCTAACTCTAATATTAACATTAATGAATTTTAAGAATTCAAGATTAAGTATAACATAAAATGATCCGAAAGATTCAAAAAAAATGTTCATTTTGCCAAAAATAGCTTATGCTTCAAAATCAGCATAAGAAACAATCTTTTGTGCTCTAACAAAAAATTTTTATTGAAGTTTGAGCCATTTTTCAACTGTTTCTTCTAAGCAAAATAAATTAAAAACCTTAATGAACCTTGTATTATTATTTGTTAAACAATTTTACTATACTAACTACTCTTTTCTAGATTCTAACTTTAACTCTAATACTAACATTGATGAATTTTAAGAATTCAAGATTAAGTATAATGTAAAACAATCAGGAAGATTCAAAAAAAATGTTTGTTCTGCCAAAATAGCTTATACCTCAAAAATTAGCATAAGAAACAACCGTTTGTATTCTAATAAAAAGTTTTTGTTAGGGTTTGAGCTATTTTTCAACTATTTCTTCTAGGTGCAGCTATTAATGCTTTCCTTCTTTAAAATTATTATAACAAATCAATAAAGTTCTTTTAAAGTGTATTTACTAAAAATGACAAATCATGCCAATATTACAAACAACGAAATTCATACTAACTTTAAGTAGTAAACTTCATGTTCAAAACAAGTGAAAACAATGAATTATAACAAATAGCAAAATCTACATCCATAAGAATGCCAAAAGCAACAAAACATAGAATATGAAATTATATTGACAAATACTTTATTAAAGTGATAACAAAATCACATCTATAATAATACTGGTACAATGACGCATAGAATAAAGAAATTATCAGTGATATGATAACATAAAATCATGAAATTATAGCACCAAAAACTACAATGAAGATGACAATATAGCATGACTCCAAAACCTACAACTCCTAAAATAAATAAGTTAATTGTTAAAAAAACTTATGATAATCATTGTTTATATACTCTAATTATTACATTATATAGAGACACAAGTATAAAAAATTTTAATGTATCCTTAAAGGTATATATATATTAATTCAAAAAATAATAAATAAATAAATAAAATAAATTTAAATTAAAAGGGTGTGGCGACTTAGAGTAGTGTAATATAATCAATTTTATTAGTAGATATTTTATTAGTTAAATTTATATTATTATATTTTATTAGTAAATTTT
>CAJVPZ010002419.1:0-12450 GCA_910592135.1 Racocetra fulgida | reverse complement strand
GTTGGCTGTTCATCGTCGTAATGCTTCAAATGTTACGGCAATTGAGGTTCCTCAATCTTCTAGTTCACCTGCCGTAGCTCAAAAACCCAAAGAATTACAGATGAAACCTAGCATACCGGCCTTCAAAAATCCGAGATTTGCTACTCTTGGTCCAAAAGAACGTAAAATCATGATGGAGGCATGGCGTGCTGGTGTTGCTAAAGAACAGCAACAAAAGAACACTACTGGAGAAGATGATGGGTTTAGTAATGTGAACACCGGAAATCAATCGTCTGTTAATAATGGTAGTGATTCCTCTACTGTAAAAGGAACAAATTGGCAAGAGATGCCTAATTCTCCTGTCAAAGCATTTGTTGAAGAAGTCTTGGTGGATGAGACTAATCTTTCTGCTGCAGAAGCTGCAGCTGTTGCTAATGAAGTTCAACATGGATTGGCAGGTTCCGGTACAAAATCTGCACATTCTCGTCAAGCTTCTACTTCAACCCATCGAAATATACCATCACTTATAACTACTGATGTTGATGGATCTAAACAGGAACCTCAGTTTTCTGAATCTCCTCCAAATCAAAATCCTTATCAATTGCTATTTAATCTTGCCAGTTATATTATGGATCGTATGAAGGGCACAGATTTAATGGCCCTTAATCGTAGATTAAAGAGAACATTTGATATTTTGGAGTTGACTGATTTAAGTAATAATTTGATTGAAAATATTTTGAATGATGTTGAAGGTTTCAGAGAACGGTTCAGATGGGTAGAAGAACTATGTAATAATGATGAAATAAAAACAAATCAAAAAATGGCTTTTAATGATTTGAATGATTCTGAGAATGATAAAATTCAAAAAGAACTATTTATGTTTTCACCTGAACATTTCTTGCCATTAGTGCATCTTTTACAGGATCTTTTAACTGAGATAGGCAAATTACGTATGATAATTAATGATGTTCAAGTATCTTACGTGCAAAAAGTTGAAGAGAATCGTCGAAAAGCTGAAGAGGAATTTGGCAAAAGTGTTTTTGGTGGAAAAGATGACGAACGGATCAAGAGAAGAGGAAGAGCACAAAGTCAAAGTAGTGATGGAGGTTTTGGAGCATATCTTAGTCGAGTCTTTGGGGGAGTAAAAGAGGTTCAATCCGTAACACCTGCACGTCATCATAGTCGACGATTGTCAGTAGACTTTTTGCACGACCGTGATGTCTCTGTTGGTAGCATTGATACTTTTGCTGAGGACAATTATTATATAGATCGTAATTTGGAGTCATATATAAGAACACCAAGTACACAAAGAGTTCATAAAAGAAGAGAGAGTAATGATTCATCAGTTGGATCCTTTTTAAGGCATGGGGTGATTTCTTTATTTGGCGGAGTCGGTGGCAGCACTTCTGGCAAGAAGAATCAGAAGAGTGATAGAGCCGATAGTTTAGTAAGCACAAAAACGAAACACGTAAATATACTGGCTAGTAATGGACATCAGCGGAGAATTGCGAGCGTCGACAATGGTGATATTCCACCTAATTTTCGACGTATTCGTAATTCAGAAAGAAGGTTGTCGGCTGATGTATCTACGATACCCATCATATCTCCGTCTTCAACAACTATTCAATATTTTGGTTCCGAGGCTGCGCATGCATCTCAACCACAGCGTGCATCAATGCCACCACCAATAGCAACTACGACACCGAGACAATTAAGGATATCTACTGATAATACCAATCTAGAAAGCCGTTTGCGACAACACTTAGCAGCAACACCACAAGTAAATAATAATCCATTGAAAACTCAGAGTATTGATGGTGATGATGGGTCAATATGGGATAAATTCTTCGGTAACAAATAAGGATTTGGCAAATTTATTGTATATATAGAATCATTTTTACTTTTTTTTTTAAAGAACTTTTCATTTAAAAAAATTATCATAATATATATATATATGCACGATTTTATTTCATATAAAATAAGAGGGTTCTATATAGAAATTTTTTTTCAGTTTGAATAGTTTACATTCAAAGAAAATTAATGCTGTGCACTATAAAACTAACGAATGGTTTTGGCTATTTAAAACGTAAATGAAACAGCAATATGGGAAACTTTAATCTTTTCAAGCCTATATTCTGATAATTTTAGAGGATCTTTTAAATAGATAAGATTTGTTCATTAATTTTTTATTAACTTATGGGATGTGTAATTAAAATCTGTCTTTGTAATTTTGAAATTTGTAAATCAAATAAAATACATGCAGGACATTTATGAACTAAAAGTTGATTATTGACTTATTAAATTAATTAATAATTTATCTTATCCTCGTTAATAAAATTACAGAACAAATTTCTATTATTATTATCTCATTAATATCACCGTATATCACTGTTTATAGTATCCCGGTCTTATTCAAAACCTTGACTTTTAAAATTGATTAGTGCCCGTGGGTACTTTGTATACTATCTTTCTAAAACTATTTTTTGTTTACCGGTTTTACTTGTTTATAATTTTTTGTTTGTTACGTATGTTTTTGTTTGTTTTATTATTATTATTTTTTTTAATAATTTTGGAAATTTGCTTTTACGTATTTATTAATTATATATATTTGTGAAACTTTTTTTAAAATAAATATTATTACAAAAAATTATTGGCTATATCTTTAAAAAACGTTTTATTATACGCAGCAATTATTAAAACTGTAACAAATATAACAAAAATCAAATCTATTACGTATTCCCAAACCCCATCTATGTATCTTTTTTCATGTACTTATTTCTACTACGTATATAGATATATATCTATTTAATTTAGGTAATTATTATCCTATTTAATCTTAAATGTCAGAAACAGCGTAAAATACGTAAAAGTTATTATGGACAGATGGCAGTGGATAAATCTGTTATATCCTGTGTAATTGGATATAAGCGAAATTTTGTAGTAAAGTATAATCGGTCGCTTACGCAGCCGATTATACTTACTGCAAAAAAATCCACTTATGCCCAACTGCCCAGGATATAACTGTTACTAATGAAATTCTAGTAAATCTACTTGGATTATTATTACATTATATAGAATGAAATTTATATTGGCATAACAGGTACTGTATTGATATTCCATTGGTTTATTGAAAATTTAGCATATTCTATTTTGTTGTTTTAATATTAAAACTATATATATTAAATTATGCTATACAAACTTAATAAATTGGTTCTCATAACTGGTCGGGTCAAATTTTACTTTAAAAAAAATTTTTTATTTTTTTAATTGATAAAATAATTACAAATTTTTATGAAAAAAGCTCTATTGTTCTATTCACGAACAAAAATTTTCTTTTGACCAATACTGAGCATGTTTTTATATCTTAATAGTGAGTTTCACCCTGTTGTAATGAAATTAGAGCTTCGGGTTTGTTATTCGAATAACGTTCGTATTCGGCCAATGTTCGAATAAATAATTACAGTACCTAACGGATACTGTAATAAAACTTATTTGAATAAGCAAATTTGTTCATTCATTGGCTGTTTCACATATAGTATTCAATAATACAGTCAACTCTTTCTAAGGGCAACTTCTCTAAGTGCAATATCTCTCTAATTGCAACTTTAAATTCTGGCCTAAGTATATGTTTGGTCTCTATAAATGCAATTTTTTAAAATTGTTTTCTAAATGTATGCTGCTAAAAAGTCTGGCCCCAATGAATTGCACTTAGAGAGAGTTGACTATATTAGTCATTTGGCAAATATTCGAATATTTGCTGATTTAATGCTAAGTTATTCAGAAACAATAAGCTCTAAATATAATTTGTATAACCACGTAATAGAGATCTGAAACGTTGATTAGAAAACACGTAATAGAGATCTTTTCTATTTTCAGCTTTATTATGATGTGATATTCTGGTTGGTGGTAGAAAATATTATTAACCCACAAAGATATGAAAGTTTTGCTCTTTTCTTTGTAGGTTTTTTGCTACGGGGCAAGATGAAACGCCTAGTTACGATTGGCCATCTCATTGTAATGGTAAAATGATGGGTTTTATCTGAGCATCCAAGACTAGAACGACTTATTTTTCAGTATAGATCTTTTTATTTTACATTATTACAAAGTTTTCATGCAATAATTTCTGCTAATAACGTCGACGTGTATTTCTTTAGTTTTTATTTTATTACCTCTCTTAGTGTCTAACTTTAGGTCGGATTGAGTTTTTCTTGAAAGTTTTTATTCATTCATGCTTACATCCATTATTGGATACTGAGTTGTTATAAGCCTAGTTGAAAAATACACCTCTATGTTGTGACTGGGACAATTGAGCTAATTTTTTTAATTGTTTTTTTTTTTTTTTTTTTTTTTGTTAGCTGAAACTAAGTATCCTTGTATAGGAGAAGCAAGTCATTACCGAATGACTTTGAAAATTGTGTTTCAAAATAACGCCAGGAGCGTGATTTAATGACGATACGGTACAATTAGGGTTCTGCAAATGCTCATGCCAGACACTATTAAGTTACAAGCATAAGATTATCTAACAAAATTTTATAGTACATATATTAATGTATCTCATGTTGCTTATGCAATGCACTTAGGGTTTTAAACCTTATTGCATATGCAGATATATAGAAATATATAAATGGTATGTGTGATTCTTAAACTTTGCCAATTATTAACGTTAATCGATGCATGCCATTTTTCAATCTCCACCAAAATATAATTATTGTCGATTTAGACTCTATGTACTTAGGTTAAACTGGAATTCCAAATGCAAACCACAATCTAAAAGTGATTTAAGTTGATTCTAAACAGGGATCTGCGGAATCTGTGATATAAATTATTTGATTTACTTTGATTTACTGTGATTAATGAAATAATAAGAATACGTTTACTTATCTGTACATAAATTCTAAAAGTTTATCTAGTAAAAAAAAACTTGCGATTTTTTTTTTTAAAAAAAAAACTTGCACTAAATTTCATTTAGACTGTTCTGCTAAAGAACATACTATTTTATAGTAATTTATTATGTTCCGCTAAACAAAATACTATTTTATGGTAATTTATTATACTCTAGACAAAATACTATTTTATAATAATTTATTATACTCCTCTAAACAAAATACTATTTTACAGTAAACACTTTAAACAAAATACTATAATAATTTTATCATATTTGCTAAGAAATATACTTTGCAAATCTGCAAATTTTATCATATTTATACTTTGCAAATCATACTCTTTTTGTAATTTGCATCGATCAGCGAATCGAAAATTCGCACGTCCTGATTTTAAATTTGAACTATATTTCTCACCAACAGCCCAGTTCACCGACAATTAATTCACCGACAGTTTATTTCACCGATTGCTCATTTGTCGACAGTTTTTTTTTTTTATAAATTACACTAACCTTAACTCTAATACTAATCGACAATGACCAGAAGTGAAATGATTGCCACCGAATTTAATACGTATGTATGTAGCAGCTTAAGTTGATTTTTAATTCGATACTGGAATAAATGATTGAAGTAACGATAGTTAAAATAAATTATATCTTTATACATTTCTCTTTTCATTCTTTTCTTTCAATCAGATGACCGAACCTCAAGATTATCCCTTTTTATCTCAATGCATTTGAATTGCTTTCTAAATATTTTAGTAGCAAATGGCTAACATACGACGACGTATACATCTTGGAACATCAACAAATTCTATAATCCAACTTATTAAATTCAAAATACCCAATGCGTTGCATTGTGAATAATATACACGATAAGATGACTTTGTTGTCAGAAAAGGGTTGTCCTATCCTCGGTATAATCCTTTACTTCATAAAAAGGCTAGAATTTTTGTTATATTACAAGTTCCCACATTCGACTACAATATCACGATGCCTTACCGAAAGTATATCCAATTTAAGATTCAATTTCATCAAGAATATACTGGCCGACCAATTTCATTAACATGTGACAGGTGGCACTCAACTATTCACAAATGTCATTACACTGTTGTTACAGGATCATGGATTAGTGACAACTGGAGAATAGTCAGAATAATTTTAAATTTTCAACAATAAGGCCAAACAACAGAAAAAATATCATCAGTTAGAAGAAAATTCTATCCGAACTCACTATGGATAACACCGCTATACAATATTGATAGGTTTGATTTTTTTATTTAGTTTGTTTATGTTTATCCTTTGTATTAGCTTTTAATTTTTTAAATTTATTTATATATATATATTTTTTCTTTTAGGATACATGTGTCACATTCTCAACCTTATCGTTAAAGAAGCCTAAAAGACACAAATCTATCACAAAATCAAGTAGAAATAGAAAATTCGCATGATATGCATAATAAAAAACCCAATTATTTGTTATATATTTATCTATACGTATCATTATCCAGTGTTAGAATTTAGATTATGTTAAAAAAATTTATTCGGATAATATCACAATAAAAAAAAGTTTTTTTATCTTTATATGTATCAAAAAAATCTTTTATTAATAATTTATAATTATTTAAATATGTATTGTTAGAGCATTAGTAAAATAATAAGTTTAAAATATTTAATTAATAAAGTTTAATATTAAAAATTTACAATAGAAAAATAAAAAAGTAAATAGAATTATATGCTGATAGAAAAAGTATAGTAAAATGTCATCCCTGAATATCGCCCCTTCCAAACTACTTCTGAATGTTTCAGAATTTAACACAATTTTTGGTCTTAACCTTGCTCGTATTTACGTTTGATGAGTTTTATTCGGAAAATTTTCAGAATAAACGACAAACGGTAAGCTCTTATTTATTACTATGCAAACGAGACAGATTTTGTGCCATTTATAAAATAGGTGTTCTTCTTTGTATAATATTAGGTCATGATCGACTCAAATAATTTTTCTTTTCGTACGTATATACTAAGAAAATTATCAGATCTTGGCTTTAATTCTACAATCACGTTAATTAAAAACTTTTACACTTAAGAATATAATATCATCGTGCCGATTTAGAGAATTATAAAAGAAAAACTTCGTCTTAAATAAATCTATTGTGTTATATCATGTACTAAGAGAATTTTAAGACCTTCGTTTAATTAGTGCTATTGCAACGATTAGAGATTTTAAAAGTCTTAATCCAAAAATAAACTATTGTACAAACTAAAAGAATTATTTTCAAATTTTAAAGTGCACCCAGGCAATAACAAACATTTCAGGTGTTACCCCTGTGTCTTAGCATCATTTTAATCCCCTTATTTACCCCTACACAATTATAATTGATCATTATTCAAACCTTTAATCGGTACACTATAGTAATGGATCATGCATATTGACATGGTAATAAGGGAAATAAAGATACGGTTGTACGTTAACGCTTAATTGTTAAATACACGAATAAGCAGACGTTCACTTACTATCAAAATCCTGCTAGCCAGATGGAGAGTTATTATGAAGGGTTTGGAAAAACTTTTCCGTAACTTGGCGTAGTTTTAAGAAGTTTACGTAAATCGAATTTCATGTAATTTTGATCATGTGAATAATGTTGGCCAAAACTTTTATAATATATAGTAATGCCGGTAAAAAGTTTTGTAAAATTATCACGTGATAACCAACTATTTAATGTAAAGTTTCATTACAGTAACGTAAAAATGTAATTTTTGCATAATACAACCCTATTGTTATGATGGAGTTACCGATTAATGCGCCGGAGGAAATCTTAATCTGGACAGTAATGCGAAGGGAAGGCTTTACTTGTATTGATGAGAATGAGAAGTCTTAATCTGGACAGTAATGCGAAGGGAGAGCTTTATTTGTATTGATGAAAAAAAGGGTTTGTAATAGATAAAGAAATACGAGTAGTAGTGGCTGTGTAGTTATAAAAAGCTTGTCGAATTCGTCTTGCTTGTGTTTTCAGGTTCTTTCTGAGTGATTACTCCTTTATAAATAAAGACTTCTCCGCTCTCTAAAGCCGGATCCACAAAATTATGAAATACTTAGCTAATCCCTTAAGTAGAGATGTTGGCATATTGTAGAATTTCTAAAATAAATTTTTTGCAACATACTCCCGCAATAGACACGCGTTGGAATTCCACATTGGCCATGTTTGAGAGATATCTTTATCTACATTCAGCAATTTTCAAGATGTGTTTGAAGATCTGTCAATGCCTTTCTGCTTAGTCAATGAAAGCTTTCTAGCCTTTAAATCCACCTGTCAATTCCTTAAACCATTCGAAAAGGCCACTTTAATTCTTTCTAAAGAACAATCAAATTCAATTTCTAATACAATAATGATTATTAGAAATTAGTCTGCACATTAATAAAGCTTGGAGTAACAACATGATCCATAAAATGAAAAATAATTTTTTGAAAAATATTGGAATATAATCATCTGCTTGACCCAAGATATAAATTGAGTCACTTGAAAGCAACATTAATTGAAGTCGATAAACATATTGAAAGTGATGCAGAACCGTTTATTAACAATATTCGGCCAATTATTGAAACTGTTGAGATCAATGATGATTATTCTACACCTGATTACTTATTCTCTAAAAGAAGAATTTCAAAAAAAAAACCGAAAACAAACAATTGAATACGAGTTAGAGCTATATGAAAATGAACCTCTCGAAGAGTGCACAAATGGTAATGAGAAAAAAGAAAATAAGGAATACTACTTTGGAAATCATTATCACATAAATTCCCAATAATTAGTAAAATGGCACGCGATTATCTAAGTATTAAACCTTCAAGCATTTCTAGTGAGAGGACATTTTCAAGGGCTGGTTTTACGCTTACTAGCGATAGAGCAAATATAGTGAAAAACTGTTTCTAGCACAATACTTATGCATTTGTGGCTAATAGAAAGCCAAAACGAATTTAGCCCACTTAACGCTCTTCCATAAACAAATAAATTTCAAAATATGTTTTTGGTGAACAAAATATCATTAATAACAGATTAAGATGAAATCAGTGTAATAAACAAAGGGTTTGATAAAAACCTCAAGCCCGCGACATTTATTTATTTTTGCACATACTCAATATATCTTTAATCAACATCTACTATTAATTTACTTTTTTTCATTCTTATATGTATTTGTATTCTTGGCACAAATAAAGTTAGATTCGTTATTATTATTGTTTGTTTCTTGTAATATTGATATTATACTATATATAATTTTTAGAGTATATGAAATTATTTTTCAAATAACTTGTTAAAAAACAGATTAGATTAATTTCTTGTACTAAGTAACTTTATTCGAAAGGATATTAATAACAAGTTTGATCAGTGGCAAAGAATTAAAAAATCTGGCCTCACCTTTGAAGATAAAAAAAAAAAAAAAAAAAGAATCAAAAAATCATACTCGAGACGAATAATTGCTTTAAGCAGTTTTAAGTAAACCGGTTTCATAAACAGAGTTTCTAAGCATTAAAATGATAATATCTATTTTATATTGAGCTAAATTACTGACTGAAAGCGTTGTGAATGAGTTTAATTAGTCACATATCAAAAAGCAATCATATAATAATGAGCAAATATCATAAGCAAAACTTGAGCATTTTAAGCAGAATAACATTCTTAATACCACCTATTGGACTTTATGTCAAACATTGATTATATAAAAAATTTTATAAAAAATAATTTGTATATCTAGAATAATTTTTTTTTTATAAAATAAAGATGATAAAATAAAAATGTTACAATAAACTATTAAAGTTTAAAAAAATTTTATTAGTGATATTGACTGAAAATCTATAAATTATGACATGATTAAATATTTTTAAAAGACTTACTAAAACGCATCTATGGTGTTTAAATACATTATTACAAAAATAGCTAATTACAGAGAGTACTATATTATTGTGAATGCTTTTTAAAAATTTATTTTAAGCTAAATAAGCAAGATAAACCTAAAAATTATATAAAAAAACATAGTTCATATCTAATGTTTTTAAATAAAAAAAGTTTGTAAAATTCTGTGTAGTAGTTTTTAAAATAATTAAAATTGACATTTTTTATTTTTTTTTTATATTTAAGGTGAGGTCAAACCTCTAATCTTTTATTAATTCTTAAGTTTATACATTTTTATGCACCTACTTTCAAACTAATTTCAGAATATAAGACTCAGATTACTTTATCTGTGACCTAAACCTACCAGAGTATTTTATATCTTCATTTATGTCTTACCTGGTTTTTGTGCTTTACAACTAATTTTAGTTATCTAACTGTATTCCCTCTATGACTCACAATCAGACCTCAGTAACTTCCAGTTTGGTTTACTGAATTATTGGTCCCTAAAGACTTCACAAATTGGTATGCTTACAGTATAGATGAAACTAACATCCATGGATCTTAATGTTTCTTTTTCGGTATTTTATGTGTTGTGTACTTCTCTATTTTTTATGTATTTTCTTTTATAATATTCTAAGAACTTGTTTCAAGATATATCTCTTCCAGCTATAGACTTTTGTTATATATATTATATAACTTCCAATTTTGGATATCTTAATCCTTGATTAGTATAGTATTTATATTAGTAAATCTTTAACTCTTTTTATTATAGACTTTTATATAGGTATAACCAGAGACCAATTTGGTACCTTTAGCTATACAGAGACAGAATTATGCCTTCTACACTAAGTAACTTTCTAAGTTGGTTGTTTCATAATGCCAGAGGTGCATTTAATTCTAGTTAAAGTATAATCCTTTACCATAACCTATAGTTATATAATATTACTTCTTTCATTACTCTGGTTTAATTATAGTCATATCACCCTTCTAAACAAATACTCTACAAGTTGAATGCAGAGATGTTAGTACTGCTTCCAGATCACCCAACCAAAGAACTAATTCATGTGATCTTTATATAAACTGCTGTTAATAGAAATAAAGCAAATTGACATTTTAAAAAAATTTAAAGTTTTAACTTTCACAGCTCATATCTCAATGAATTTTAAAGCTATATTAATAAATTTTTATTCAAATGAAGCTTAGATCTTAAGCTTTATTTTAAATATAAATTTATTAAAATAGCTTTAAACTTCATCGAGATATAAGCTGTGAAAGTTAAGGCTTTAAATTTTTTTAAATATTAATTTGCCTTATTTCTATTGATAGCAGCCCATATAATTAAACTTTTTATGATGCTGCTATCACACATAGTGTCTATACTTTACTATTTGGTCTTTTTTTGAAAACTTCTTATTCTGGTTTCATACTGCATTTGGACTTCCACAGAGCTTCATATTCAATTTTATGATCCCATAGATTACAAAAACATATTTTATTAAAATTTGCTTCTAGCCTAACTCAAACTATTAATCTAGTCTATAAGAGTTTGGAAGCTTAACTGCTAAGCTATGAGGCCCAAACTCAAAATTAGCATTTTTTAATTGTATAGTTTAATATAATTTTAATAATTCAAATTTAGTAAACTTAATTTTTTATTAAATATACCAGCTTTTAGTTTCTAAATAAACTTATTTAATATAAAAAATTTTATATAAGGCTACACAAAATTAATTTTTTGTTTCTCATAATATTAAATATTATAGCTGATACTAATTTTTAGAGTCTCAATTTGGATCTATTACACTTATTAAAACCCATATATACTTTTTAATTAACAATTCTAACTCTAAATTCTAGTCTAATTATTAAAAAAAGCTAAAAAAATATATTCTAAAAAATTATAAAATTTTGTATTAAAATAAGCTCTGAAATTAGCATCAGTCAAAATCAGCATTAGCTATAATAGTAATTATGTGATATTTATATGAAATCATGTAATTAATCAATCAGAATTATAAAAATAACAAATTTGACCAATCAAAATCAGTAATTTTTATATAATCTAAGTAAATTTGATACCATCTAAATATTTTTATCAATATAAAGTAAATTTTTTTTAAAAAAATACAGTGTTTATAATTTTACTATTATAAATAAGAAATACCAAATTATATACTAAAAAAATTTGGTGAAGATTAGTCATAATTCTAAAAGTTTTATTAGTAGTGAATTTTTGCTATCTATATAAAATTTTAATATACTATGTAAATCATATAAAAATGATCTATGGACATCCTACCCTTAAATTTTATTAATAGGCAAATTATGAGTTATCTGAACAAAATATTTTTTTTATATATAAATTTTACTATAAGTTCAAATGTGGAGTGTGCCTATTTAAAACTTTTTTTCTTACTAAATAAATTATTCTTAGACTTCTAACAAAATTTGTAAAGCTCATCAAGAGGCATCTAATAATGGTAAAAATATAAAATTAGCTTAGTGATTCTTAAGAAATCTTTAAAAAACCTTTTATTAATATATAAAATTTCTTTAAAAAAAATCAATTTTTTTAAAGATTTCTTAATGTTTTTACTACTATTAGATGCCTCCTGACAAGCTTTACAACTTTTGTTACACGCTTAAGAGTGATTTACTTAGTAAGAAAAAAAGTTTTAGATAAGCATGCTTCCCATTCGAGCT
>CAJVPZ010002418.1:0-12452 GCA_910592135.1 Racocetra fulgida | reverse complement strand
GGTGAAATGATTGTCGGTGAAATAACTGTCGGTGGAATAAACTTGTCGGTGAATTGACTGTCGGTGAAATGGGCTGTAGGCGAAGTGATTGTCGGTGAAATAAGCACCACCCAATTATCACATATACGATTAGGGATAAACCGTTTAAAATAGACTGTTTCAGTCCGAACTGGCAGCGCACTACATAAAACCAATCTAATTAGTTTTTACGTGATGATTGGTTATACGAATTTTGGAACTAGTTCACTGATAATCTTTTTTTGCAATACCAATTTTTTTTACAATACTGCTACGTAAAAAAAGTATAACTATGAAATATAACCGTACTGACTATATAAAGAGAAGCACTTTTATTTTATTTATTTTTTTCTTTATCACTAGTTTTAATTATCTTCTATGTACTCTATTAAGCTTGTTGCAAACCAGATTTTAAGACAGAGAGCAGCGCAAGCCTTTTCTGACTCTAGGTAATTTATATGACCAAAATTTAATATAGAAGATAAATTAAATAATCTGTCGCTATATGAATAAAATTTAATATAGCAAGATAAATTCGCTATATGAATAAAATTTAATATAGCAAGAGAAATTCGCTATATGAATAAAATTTAATATAGCAAGATAAATTAAATAATTCGTTATTTAATGACATAATACGTAGTCACACACTAAAAACTAACTACGTGTTATATCATGTGTCTTATGTAACAAACGAGTCTCATGTAACAAACGAACTAGTTCCGCTGGTTCAAGACGAATCATAACAGTCTGAGTTTTGAACTCAGTCGAACATCCCTATACACGATTAGTGTTTTCTTGTGTTTATGCAGTCATACTCTCTAAATGCATAGCTGAAGCGTGGCCAAAAATGATGCATTTAGAGAAGTAGGTTGTAGCAGTATATGGGTCAGTTATTAGTCTATTTTGATGCATACCTTTACAGCGTTCAAGCCATATTTGTTTGTAAATGTTATTTGATATTTTGTGTAGCACTTTGATAAATGTATTGTTTGAAGTTGAAGTGATTGACCTAATATTCTCTGGGATTAGCTCTTGTAGTAGTGGAATGTTAGGTGTATCTGTACCATTAATGAAGAAAATTTGTGCTAATGCTGCTGGGTCTGGCAGGTGAGTATCCTTTTTTGTGCATTGTTTTGTCACTGTTTGTACTATTACTTGATGTAATGATGTTGGGTTGCCTGGGCAAATTAGGCAGTGAGTATTGTCCTCAGTTGCTTGGATGTATCTGTTGCAGGTTGGTTTGTGTATTTTTTTGGGTGTCTATAATGTAGGTTGAGCAGTGTTAGTAACTCATCTAGTAGAAATTTAATTTTGAAAATTTTTTTAAGTGATAGTTTGGGGTGTGTAAATCTTGTATGTAGTTTATTGTTGTAATTAATAAATTGGTGAGTGCTATTCCAGTTCATATTTGCTTGTGTGCTTTGCCAGCTACTTGTTCTGTTGAGAGAGTGCTATTCAGCAGTATTTCTTGCATTTTGTAGATGTTGAATAAAATGACAAGTTTTATGTTCTACTGGTACAGTTCCATGTAAGATAAAAGTTGTTGTCTAATGTAAATGGTACTAATTTAATTTTATGCAGCTGTGATGAAGTTGCTAATTGCATAGTTTTTTGAAAGAGTGGGTGGTTTGCCCTGTGATCTATGTGAATAAACTTGATAGTTAAGCATTTTCGAGCAATTATAGTTTGAATAAGCTGCTTGAGAGGCCAGTAATTGTGTTTCTGGATAAGAAGATTGAGATTGTGTAAGTATTGTATAACTGAATTAACATGATTTATAGTTGGCTTGTGAGGAGTAAGTATATTGATCTTGTTGTTTAGAGAGGCGATTGAGAGAATTGATATAACTCCAATTAGATATACTCTAGTAGTGGATGGCCAGTGTATTATTGTGGCTGAAAAGAGATATTAGTTGGTGACAGTGTCCAAGCGAAGTTTGCTTGACTATCTAAAGTTTTTAAGTTTGATGTATTGGCATATAGGTATATTTGTAGGTTTTTTGTTTGAGAGTTAATTTGGCTAAGGTGAGAAAGACTGGGTAAGGCAGTATCTGTAATGAATAGTTGGTCTAATAAGTTGTTAGAGGTAGTTGAGGCAGATGTTAAATTGTTCTTAATTGGTTTGTATATAGGTTTTTTCCTAGATAAATTAAGCTTAGGGTGGTGTTGTAACAGATTATCAATATCTGTACAGAGTTGTTTTGTACTAGGTTACCTTAATAGTGATGCATTAGATAGTTAAAAGAATAATGATACAGTGTTGATATGTGTTTATAGTCTTTGTGTAAGTACATGATTTGCATTTAGTTAATTTGGTGAAGGTAATAGCCAATGTGTGATTTGTAGCTGATTATTTGGCATGTTTGTTTTTGTTACATGACCTATTAAAACTTGGTTGTTGAGCTTACAGAGTATCCATGACTCATAGGTAGGTACTATATTGTTTATTGTAAATGGGTTTGGATTGATCATTGGGATAAAAGATGTTGCTGGGTCCTGAAATATATTGTGTAAAGTAAGAAACCATTTAGGTGTGCATCCTGGTATTATTTTGTTTATCTTATATGGCAGGTGTTGCTATTTGAGAAAATATGTATTGGTATGGTTAGTAAGCTGTTCTATAGCATAAATTTTTGCTTTGTTAGTATGTGTCTTAATATAGTGTAGTTTTTTGGAGTATTGGATTAGTATATCAATAGGTGTCCCAGGTTGTGTTATGCAATTCAGCCAAGAATTGGGTGAGTTAAGAATATAAATATTAAGTTTGTGTACTGCATATATAGTTTGTGCTATAAGTATATTGTGATATTTGGTAGGTAGGATAAACTGTAGTAATTCAAGAATGTTTATGATGAATGAGTGGTATTTTGAAGGTGTTGTAGATATATTTTTATTAGTTTTGCTGTAATAGGATTGTTAAGTTGGTTGTGTAAAGCTGATATATGATTTTGTATCTGTATATCTTGTAGTTGTCTAAGACCATAGATTTGGTGATGAAATATAGTTGAACTAGAGATGGTTGTTGCTAGTCCTGCTTTATATTTAACAACCTAAGTATATTGATTAGTTATAGTGTAATTACTAGTTTCTGAAATAAATGTGTTAAGTGTTCGATATGAAAAATATGATATAAGTATAGTGTTGATTATGTAGATTGTCTGTTTCTCTATAACTTTCTTCTTTTTTAAGGTGTTAATTAAGTTGGTAGCTTCCTTAGTGATTTGTTTGTAGATTTGTTTATGATTGCTAGATACTGTGAACCAGCAGCCCAGATATCTAAAGTTTTCTGTTGATAGTATACTAAGAATATTTGTATCTGCAAAAGTAATTGAGAGGTTTGGATCTATAATGTAATTTGTGGCTAGAACTGATTTAGTAGGATTAACTGTGATGTGTACTATATTGTAGAAGGAGAAGGCATAGTTGACAATTTTTTGAAGTACCTCTTTATTAGGTGCTAGCTATAGAGTGTCATCCATATAGGCTAGAACAGAGGTATGATATGTTATTAGATTATGATTAGGAGGTTGTGCAGTCATAGTATAGCCTTGAAATTCAGAATGTATAGTGGTGATAAGTGGGTCATAGTAGATACACCAGAGGAGAGGTGTAATAGTTTTAGCTTGGTCTAACCCATCATATACTGGATAGGGCAAGATTTGTCCAAGGTTTGTTATAACTGAGTTTTGGCGATCTGAATAGATATTGATAAGTCGTTGTTGTGTTTTGTTTGGAATTTGTAGTCTGTTTAGTGCGTGCTGAAGTAGAGATAAATGTACTAAGTTATATGTCTTACTCATATCCTGTGAAAGAAGCCAAACCTCTTTGTTTTGGGTCTGAGCTTCTTGCAAAATATTTGTAACAATGTGTATTGGTTGTATAGTGGAATTATGTAGAGTTGCAACAAAGTTAGTTGGGTAAAATATTGGATATTGCGTCATAATTTGGCTGAGTCTGTTTGTGATAATTTTTGTAAAGATTTTACATGTATGCTCTATAAGTGTGATAGGTTTTATATAGTTGAGTTGGCCAGTAAATATCAGTTTTTTAGATATAGGGTATATTTTACTGTGTTTCTATATTGTAGAGATATCTGACATCTCTAAGCATTTGTTAAATAGTATTGTTAGTAATTTGGTGACATGCAAGTGAATATGTTTTAATATCTTATTAGAGATAAGTGATGGTCCTGTGGTTTTATTATTAGGTGATTGGTTTATAGTTTGAGTTACTTCCTACATTGTTATAGGTTGGGCTAGTGTCTAATACCAGGATAGGTCTATATGATGCTGGTAGTATATATTTTTGTTTTTATTGCTCCCAAAGTATAGGATCATTAGGATTGTGTTTTGTCCAGTTTTTAAAATGACTTCGTATATGATTTTGAATCTTATAAGGATCTGTAATAATTGAATTTAGTAGTTTAATGTTTTGAAATATTATTGCATCAGTGCATCTATTAAGAATACTATTAATCATTGTTGTAGTATGAGATATAAAATTGTTGTATCTTTTTTCAATGAACTCATGAATATGTTGTGAGAAGGCTTGTTGGTTCTCTGTTTCCCATGTATGATATAGAGTTTTTCAATATGCTTCATTATATTGATAGTTTGTGTAATATTATCTTTACTAATATCTTGTAGAGCTAGATATGTAATGGGAAGATTGGATAGCTACTATATAGTATGAATTTTTGATTAATTGTTTGGGTCATGGTGTTGTAGTTATACGAGTAGTTGTTAGAGTTTTTATGTAGTATTACAAAGGTATAGAGTATACTACCACATAAGTTTAGTGCAGTATGTATTTTTGTTGCTTTAGGTGAGAAAGTGATGTGCTGTTTTTGTAATCGCTGCGAGAAGGGTATGTGTAATTTTGCTGATTTAGTAATTGCTGTGTTGATTTGGTACCAAATTTGATTAATTGAAAGTGTATTTGCTATTTCTTCTGTAATTTGAGAGGTGGTATTTTGGGTATTTTGTTGAAATTGTTCCCAGAGTTCAGTTGCCATAGTGTCATATTTATAGACCTTAAACTTATGTTTTTTGTGGTGTTTAGATAGGTTAATATATAGCTGAAAATCGGTGTATATAATGCAGTAATCACTATTCGTGATCTGAATTGCAGAGGTAAATATAGGTTGTGCAGCTAAGTGCATAATTTGTTGAGGTATCCATATTTCATTGATTTGACTAGAGAGGGTATCTTACTCCAGGTGAGTAAGTGGGGGTGGTAAGTATGAACTAAGGGTATAAAGTTGTGTAATTCAAAGTATTTATATAGTGTTGATCTTTGTTGTTTGTATAAATCTTGGTTGAAGTCACCCAGAATTATGGGTATGATCTGGGATTGGTATGCTTGCTGGATCCATAAGATAATCTGGTCTTGAGTTTTGTTATTTATAAGTGTGTCTTTTAGTAAATATACTGATATAATGTGAAAGTTGTTTTTATGTGAAAAGAATAAATTAGTTGTGATGGCTATGCCAGGTAATGTCTGGATATTGTTTATATATGTTGTGAATAGTTGGGCTATTAGAATGGCTGTACTTGCACTAGATTCTCTAGAGTGTAGGGTGGTTGTAGTTGAATTATTAGATAAAAAGCATTTGTAGTACTGGTTATATAGGTTTCTATCTGTATATCTAAAATGTGCTAGTTTTGTTTCTGTAATTGAAACAATATCAAAATTTTGAGCTAAACAGTAGTCAAACTGAAATTGTCTTTTTGTAATTTGATTAAGTCCTTAAGCATTGTGTATAGCAATTGTAAGTGGTTTAATTGTAGATTGTATCATCATGATTTAGTTAATTCATATCCATTAGCATTGTATTGGCCTTTGATATAATGGTAGAAGATGGGTTTATATGAGAAAATATTGCCCAGAATGGGGTTGATAGTGGAGATAACTTAAGTAAAAGCTAGGGATAGCTTTAATTGTGAAATATTGGCACAGTGTTTGTATAGTGGGAGTGACTAGTGTTTGTGATATAATTGGTAATGTTAGCTGTATATTGTGAGATGCTAAAGATGCATTTATATTCACTAAATTGTTTGGTATAGGAGGTAAAGGTAGTTCAATAGCATTTGTATTATTAGAGCTAGTGGTTGTAGATACTTGAGTTAGAATTTTTATCCAATCTTCTGGTATCTTTGTAAAATAGTAATGTTGATGAAGAAGTTTTACAGTTTGTATAAGTTGCTGAGATGATATAATAGGTATGGTAATTTTGTATTATGCTGTAACCTGATCACTAGTAGGTAGGCTAGGTTTGTTGATAGAATTTACCTGTATGATATTATTGGCAGTAGGAGTCATATTCTGTATTTTCATAAGGCTTTATGCATAAAGTTTTGTGCTATAATATTATCTGTAATTAGAAAAATAAATTGTATACTTGTTTTTATATGCTCTGGATTTGATGGGAGTAATGGTTTAGTTGTGAAATAATCATTAGGGAAGAGCTTGAATATATAGTATTGTCATACTAAAGCTACTACATCTGCTAGTGGTATATTTGTTGCATCCACATAATAAGGGAGAATCCTCTGACCTTTGGGTTTAGTTCTTGATATATTATAGGGAGTAGCTGTTTAGGTGGTGGGAGTTGGAAATATGCTTTAGAAATAAAGTCAACTGTATAGTAATCTGCAAGCTTGCAATGATAGTATTCCAGATTTTGAAGAGCTTGTTGGTTTGTAATAGGAAAATATTGCTGGATTTCAGAGTGAATATTAGTTACATCCTCTGGTAGTGGTGGCAGTTTAGCAAAATATGACTTTGGAAGCTGATTAAATCTAAAGATTTTTCATAGTCCATTAACTATAGGTTTGATATGTGAGCATTGTGTAATAGGTAGATTGAATGATAATATGTGTTGAACTATATCTGGAATTTGCTCTGAACTTTCAGGTAATGGAGCAAGTTTTTCCTATAATGCCTGGTTAATTACTGTTTTGATTTCTTTAGGTATATGTTTATTTTCATTTTGGATCTGTAAAAAACCTCTGGCATAATAAATAAGTTTAAGTATTTCAAAGGGTATAAGAGTTACAAAATTTGTATTCATCAGTTATTGTGAGATTAGCAGTTTCTTTAGCATTAAGTGAATTAAATTACGAGTATCTTGGTCAATGATAGTAATTTGATTAGAGGTTTTATAATTTCTAGTTGCATCATTATACAGATTTGCATACTCTTTTTGGTGTGCTGGCATCATATTAGCATTTTTTGTGAATGTAGTGAAAAATCTTATGTCTTTGTGCTTGAATTTTAGTAGCATTGCTGAGAGTATTTCTATTTGGATTGAGATAGAACTAAGTTTGTATCCAACAAACTGCTAAATATCGGCTGCAGTTTGTAAGGCTGTTGCTATTGTGTCATATGACCATAGCTGTTGATCAAATGGTGTTTTGGTTCCTTCTGCTATCTTGTTTTGTATATGATTTGCCCACTCAATACTATCTGGTGTGTTAAATATTAGTAATTTGAAACCTTTCTGTGCAATCTCACTATAGGATAGTTTTTGAGTAGGATTAAGATCTATTGTAGCAGCTGAATATGTTGGTAAAATTGTAGAAGGTGAGTAATAGGTGGAGGTAGGTTTGTTGAAGCAGTGATAATTGGTTGTAGCTTTGCCTGTTTTTTTCTTTTCTGATTTTCAGATAACTGTGTAGTTGGTCTGTATATTGTGTAATCAGATATATAGCATGTTAATCTATTGGCTTGTGTAGATAAATGTTTATTAGCTTGATTTGTGAAACTTGTAGTTTTGTTTTTGCTTGTAAAGCTGTTGTATTACTGTATACTGTTTGGGTGTTAGTATTGGTTATATTCTTTTGAGGAGTAGGTGTGGCACTTGTTGCATTATTTGTCTTCTTATTTTGGTAACTATCATCATCTATATCGATTTCTGGTATTAGATTATAAGGAACTATTGGTAATCTTTTGAATATTTTGGTGCTACATAAGCTCTTTGTGTGTCTTCATATGCTTTGATTGTTATCTCTAAGTCACAGCTATGAGTACTTCTAGGTAATTTGGCATTAATGTTTACAAAGTTACATTTAGAGTGGTTTGTAAGGTTAAATAGAATTGATTGGGTAATATTATTATACTTGCATATTCATTATGCTGAAAATTTGACCAAATTTGGAATAAGTCCTAACCTGGTAAGGTCAATAGTGAATAAGTATCTATCTGCGAAGTCAGGAATGATAAAGGTGACAGTAAAAGTAAGTTTTGTCTAGTCTTTGATAGTAATATTAATAAATTTCTTGGTGTATTCTGCTGTTGGGTTCTTTTGTTGTGTACTAGCAGTTGTTGTAGTCTTTGGGTTAGTCATCTTGTGAGAGAAGTAAGGCAAAGAGTAGGTAAAAAACCCACTTTGTTGTCTAGAGGTGTTAGAGTTCTGTTGTATAAAAGTTTGCATTTGGCTATTATCTGTTCTGCTGTTAACAGTTTGCATGTTATCTTGCAATGTTTCTTGAAGTGGAGTTGACAGGTCCATAGAACCTTTGCCACTTATGGGTATAGAGTTGTAAAGAGTGTTGTTTATCTGTCTTTCGTCCAGTAGTTGTTGCTTTGATGCCAATGTTTTAAAGAACTTATTGTTTTATTATGTTTTTAGCTATGCTGAACAAGTTTATTTAAGGGCCTGGAATATGATTAGTTAATATTTTCTTCTTTTAGAGTTTTTTCTTTTTTGCTCCAGTTTTGGTAAAATTGATCTGTGAAAAGAGTTCTATTTAGAATATTTTTTATTTACTATGCATTTAAGGAATATGCATTTTGGGAGGCCTGACTATATATTCTATTACCGTTATAATAGTGCTTGAATTACAATCATTTATCATAATAAAACTTAAGCTAATACAAAGAGTTGATTATCATCCAAATATTAGTATGCTCTATAGAGTCATAAAAGGTAAGCAAGAAATTTATAATTTTTGAAGGCATTAAACATGTATTAATAATGCAAAACATTGGTAAGAAAATAGCACTCTAATTTTTATTTTTATATTTAATACTATTATTCATAGAGCCTTTGTAAGTACTATATATATTTTAAGGAATTTTATATTTATTAATTTTTAATATTTTGAGAATTTAGTATTTGAAAAATGGTATAGTTTATCAAAAAAACCTAAAATGCAAATTTTAGACTATATAAGCAAATAAATGAGAGATATATAACTTCAACAATTTTTGAAATCTTAGCTTATAAAGAAGTATATTTTATTATTTTATGTAGCTATTAATGGAATATGTTTGCAGTTTTGGAGTAATCCACTATAAAATCCCAAGCAATTCTGGTTCTTCAGGCCAATAATATTTTTTTATTGGCCTTCGATCTTGGAAAATAACCTAAATACATAACCCGTAGTGACTTAACTCGAACCTCAAGTAACATGATACATAACCCGCAATAACCAACTTAAACATCAGGTGACCGAATACGTAACCCTAATAACCAAATATCTAATCTCTGATGATATAATCCAAAGAACTGTACGACTCTTAACAGTCACGACCAAGGATGGCTCTGAAAGTATTTTGGTGTGCTGAAAGTCATATCAAAATCGAAAGTCATATTGAAAGTCCTACCAAAACTCAAAAGTTTTACTGAAGCTCGAAAGTCTTACTGAAATTTGAAAATCTTACTGAAACTCGAAAGTCCTACCGAAACTCAAAAGTCTTACCAAAACTCAAAAGTCCTACTAAAACTTGAAAGTCTTACTGAAACTTGAAAGTCTCTTACCAAAAGTCGAAACTCTTACCAAAAGTTGAAACTCTTACCAAAGTCAAAACTCATTTTACATCCTCTCCAGTATCGCCAACAAAATTTTGTCGATTATGTGATGATCGATAAAATTGTTTAAGTTCATTTATGTTAGAGTAAGCATTTAAATTAAAGTTGATATTAAGAGGAATATAGTAAAATACTCAAGGAATTTTTTTTGTTAATGTATAAAGGGTTGTTTCTTAAGCGAATTTTTGAGATAAAGAAAATTTTCTAAATGGACGTTTGTTTTGAAATTTTGATCACGTGATATTACACCAAATCGAGATTCTTTATTGGATAATTGGTTGTAGATCATCACGTGATCAACAAAATTTATCATAGTTATATAGTAATTTTGTTGACGATTCTCATTTTACATCTTACCTAGGATCGCCAACAAAAATTCACGCTCATATGATATGCGATAAATTCTTTGAAGTTTATTTATATATGGTTAGGGTTTGTATGAAGATTAAAATTACTTGAGGAAATTTTTTTGTTAGAGTGCAGAAGGTGGTTTCTTATGCTAATTTTTGAAAAACAAGCAATTTTCTCTAACTCTTTCAAAAATGAACGTTTGTTTTGAATTTTCTGATCGTGTTATATTACACGAAATTGTGATCACCTATTGGATGATTTCTGCAGATCTTCACGTGAGCGTGAATTTTTGTTGGCGATCCTGGGAGCATGATGGATATTCTATTTGATTGGTTAAAAAAATGTAAACAAGTAAACAATATACATAATGCAGATCATTATATAAATTTAATTCCAGCCAATCGTCTGCCTTTCCAATCACCAATATTATTTACCTAATAATACTATAATAGTTAGCAACTGGACATAGCAAGTAGTTAGTTTCGGGACAAGTAGCATAGTAATTAATTTCAGAACAAGTAGTACAGTAGACAAGTAGCACAATAATTAGTTGGGACAAGTAGCATGGTAATTAGATTTGAGACAAGTAGCACAATAGTTAGTCGGGACAAATAGCACGGTCATTAGATTTGAAATAAATTGCGTGTTATGTTCAGGACAAGTAGCGCAGTAGTTAGATTCGGAACAAGTAGCACAGTAGTTATATTTGGAACAAGTGGTATAGTAGAGTTAGGTTTGGAACAAGTAGCATGATAAAGTTAGATCTAGAACAAATAGCACAGTAGAAATAGATTCAGAACAAGCAGTATGATAGAATTAGATTTGGGACAAGTAGCATGGTAGAATTAGATTCAGACAAGTAGCATGGTAGAATTAGATTTGGAACAAGTAGCATGATAGAATTTGATTCAAAACAAGTAGTACAGTAGAATTAGATTCGGGACAAGTAGCACAGTAGAATTAGATTCAGGAAAATAGTACGATAGAATTAGATTCGCGATAAATAGCACAGTAGAATTAGATTTGGGACAAGGACAAGTAGGACAGTAGAATTGGATTCGGACAAATAGCACAGTAGAATTAGTTCGAAACAAGCAGCACGGTATAATTAGATTCAAGATAAGTAGTACAATTGAATTAGATTCAAAATAAGTAGCACGGTAGAATTAGATTCGCATGTTATGATAGGGTTAGATTCAGGACAGGTAGCATGATAGAGTTAGATTTGGGATAGGTAATATGGTAGAGTTAGATTCGGAGCAGGTAGCTCAGTAGAGTCAGGTAGCACGGTAGAGTTAGACTCAGAACAGGTAGCACAGTAAAGTTAGAGTCGGGACAGGTAGCATGGCAGAGTTAGATTTGGGATTTATAGAAAGATAGTTTAGTAATATGGTAATTAGACTTGGGATTAGTAATACAGTAGTTAGATTCAAAATATAGTATTATAGGATAACATAATAAATAAATAAATTATAAAATAAATGATGTATTCCCAAAGTTTGTACAGTTTTTATTTATTGAATTTTTTAATGTTTCAATTAGTATATATTATTATATATTATAGTTATATATTTATTTACATAATGCGCAAAACCATATTATATCACGAATATTATTAATAACGAATATCTGCTCCGCAATCTAATACTAATTTAAATGCTACCTTACCTTGTCATACAACTCTTATATTAATTTTGCGATACTATCTAACTTAACCTCTAGCTAGACTAGTGATGTGGTAGAATCGTTCCAATAATTGCCATAACTAGTTATGATATAAGCTTTGGAGCTAGACCCACATAATTATCTAATTATGATCCTAATTCTTGCACTAGTTCCGCACTACTATCTAACTCTACCCTTGTCGCTAAGCCTGCTCTACATTTTAATTCTATTCTAACTCTAACCCTAAATCTATCCATAACTTAATTTAAAACTCTAACTACATATTATGCCACGTCTCAAATCTAACTATTGTGCTAGATCTTAAATCTAACTATTGTAATATAACCAAATCTAACTACTATATTCAAATCTAACTATTATGCTATACCTAAATCTAACTATCGTGCTATGTCCCGAATTTAACTACTGTGCTATACCTGAATCTAACTATCGTGCTATGTTCCAAATTTAACTACATGCTATGTTCTGAATCTAACCATCGTGCTATGCCCCCGAATCTAGCTATCATGCTATTGTATGTTCTGAATATAACTATTATGCTAGTCTCTATCATGCTATGTCCTGAATCTAATTATTGTTGC
>CAJVPZ010002417.1:0-12456 GCA_910592135.1 Racocetra fulgida | reverse complement strand
TAAATATTGGTATAATAAAAGCTGAGTTTAGATGCTGTTATATGTTGTTTGGCTAGTGAGTCTGATAGATTATTAAGAGTATTATTTGTATGAGCCTGAACTTTATGAAAAGTTATTTTAATTTTGTATGATTTAATAATGTTAAGGAGAGTATGCCATAATAGCCAAGCATTAAATTTAAAATATTTGTTTGGGTTAAATATGGGAGACTGAAGTTTGTTATATTTAGAAATAATAGATTGAGAGTCTGTTTGAATATTAATGGTTGAGTTACGTAGAGCTGTTGAAATAGCTGCCAGTATAGCAAAAAGTTCAGCTTTGTATGATAATGCCCAAAATTCAATTTAAGCATTAAATTGTAATAAGATTTGATTGTTGTTATACTTGGACCCATAGTACAGTGTTCAGTACCAATGTTAATAACTGATCCATCAGTATAAAAGTTCATTACTTCAAGATTATAGTTGTTAATAGCTATAGCTTCAAGTTTAGATGTTGCATCACTAGTTTGGAAGATTAAGGTAGCAATTAAGGCTGGTGTAGAAATGGTAGGTGGTGTTGAAAGGGTAATATTCTGTGGTAGGTGTTTAATTGTAATAGAAGAAATAAGATCCATATAGTTAGCATTAAATTTAAAGTTGTTTAGATGAGTTCTTCCAAAGAACTGTGTAGATGTAATAGCTGATATATTTGGGTAGTGCTCATTTCACCAACAATCACTTCACCGACAACTTGGTTCACCAACAATTAATTCACTGACAAGTTCATTTCACTGACAATTAATTCACCGACAGCTCATTTCACAGACAAAGTAATTCTGGTCATTGTCGTTAAGGTCAGGCTAAATTAGAGTTAAGGTTAGTGTAATTTATAAAAAAAACTTGTCGGTGAAATGAACTTGTCGGTGAATTAATTGTTGGTGAAATGAACTTGTCGGTGAATTAATTGTTTGTAAACTAAGTTGTTGGTGAAGTGTTTGTTAGTGAAATGATACGTATCTGATATATTTAGGGTACAGGCAGTTCTAATTCTGTTTGAGTTGAAATAACACCCTAGACAAGGTGTGCAGTTAATAGGTAGAAGTGGATAGCAGTTAGTGGTATTTAAATTAAAGTCTGCTTGCCAATATGTGATTGAGAATTCTTTGGTTTCTGAGTATATTTTGCAAATTTTGCCAAAGATAATTTCGTTGTTATTAAGTGTAATTGCTCATGGTTTGGATTTTTTGAGAATATTGTAGATACTAAGAGCAAAGACATTAGTTTTGGTTTGTTAGTATTGAGAATATAAAGTATGGCTGTTTTTGTATTCAAGGACTAAATTTTCTAATATGCTAAACCACAAAGGTAATCTGCCTCTAGATATATATTTAAATCTAGGTGAGAGATGTTGCCAATCTAGAAGATGTGTATTGTTTGCTGTGCATAGTTGTTCGAGGTATAATAATTGTAGTTTTTTGAGTTGTTGTTTGAAAGTATTATATTTTGAATGTTGGTGTGGGATTTGTTCAAGAGGTTGTAGGTCATAGTTGATTGTTTGGGGACATATGAAATTAGGATTAGCTATTAAACTAATTTTTAGTTGGGAAAGGAGTTGAATAATTTTACAGTTCAAAGTAGATTTGTTTGGCCCGTTAATAATTGGGTTTGGATGTTGGAGTATATTTGTGCTAGACCACAAATTGTTTTGAAGTTGCTGTAATCTTATATAAGTTGTAATATCTAGCAGATGGGGGTCATTAATATATAAGTGAAAGTTTGTGATATGGTGTTATAGTTGTATATCCCAAATATTACAGACATTATATAGGTATGGGTTAAGCATAGTACTGTTGGAAATAGATCTTGAAAGATTAGATTTGTGTTTGGCAACAGTAAGGTATTTGGCTAGAATTTTGTTGCATATAGTTCGGGATAATACTATATTATATAATCTGTATTCTAAAGTTGGTATTATAACTGTATTAATAATATAAATTATTTGTTTGTCTGTGATCTTTTTGGTACTTGCGGTGTAAGTTAGCTAAAAAGTTTCATCTTGTATAAGTTTGATTTGTTCATTTTGCTTGTTGTTGAGTGTAAACCAGCATCCCAAATATTTGAAGGGCTGGTTAATTGGTATTGAGTTAAGGGTATAGTTAATGAAGGAAATTGAAGTAGGTTTACAGTTTGTGGCAAATACTAATTTGGATAGATTGATTTGTAAATTGACCACCTGATAAAATGACATAGCAGTTTGTGTAATTTATTCCATTTCTGCTTTGTTCTAAGCAATCCATAGAATGTCATCTATATATGCCAGTACAGATATTGAGGCTTGAGTGTATTGTTTGGATGTAGAGTGTAAGTTTGTGTACTAGGTTGTTGATAAGGTGTATTCTGTATAACAGGATGCGACTTTATGAATTAGAGGATCATAGTAGATTCTCCAAAATAGTGAAGTTATGGTCTCTTCTTGGTCTATACCATTTTTAACTCAGTAATTCTTGGTAAAACCTAGATTTGTGATTACTCTATTATGGCAGTTTGCAAGAAGGTTAGTAAGTATATTAATAAGTTTGGAAGGCATGCAGATGTGTATAAGAGATCTTTTAAAGAGGTCTAGGTTGACAGAGTTATATGCCTTGCTTATATCCTGAGATATGAGCCAGAGTTCTTTAGAGTTACATGAAGCATCTTCAATAATGTTATTAAGAATGTGTATAGGTATAGTGGTACTATTATCAGGAAGTGCAATATAATTGTAAGGGGAAAGGATTGAGTTTTTAGTGAAGATATAGTTAAGGCGGTTGGTAAGTAGTTTAGTATATAATTTTTTAATGTGTTTGAGTAAGCTTATAGGTCTAGTGTTGGTTAAGTTTCCATCAAAGATGGGTTTTTTGGATATTAGAAAGATTCTACCCTCTTTCTATTGTTTAGGAATTTGATTGGAAGTAATACATCTATTAAATAATGCTGTAATAGCTTGAAGGAAAGGTAGACCTGTGTGTTTTAATATTTCATAGCTTATGCCAGAAGGGCCACATGCTTTATTATTAGGTAATTAAGAAAGAGTGGTCGATACTTCCTCAATAGAGAATTCTTTGAATGCATGTTGGTACTATTCTGGGTCGATGTAGCTAAGAGATTCATAGTCTGTTTTCTAAAAAGAATTATAAATATTTTCATCAATAATTCTTAGGTCTGTCTATTGATTGAAGTGTTGTTATATATATGCTTTAATGTTTTGTGTATCTGTGATAATATCATTGTTGTTTTAATATTGTCAAATTTAACAGGGTCTTTGTATCGGTTAAGTATACTGTTGATCATGGATTTGGGGTTGGTTTGGAGTTTGTCACATCTTTTAGAAATGTTATCATTAATTTGTTGTCTAATTTTCTTGATATTTTCGATATTACGTGCATGGTAAAGGGCTTTCTATTCATCGTTGCTAGTATTTATCCAATCTAGTAATGCATTGTGATTAGGTAGAATTTGTGGTATATTAATGTTAAAAGTAACATTAATGTGGTTAATAGTAGAGTTATGTTGTTGTGGTATTGGAGTATTGTTCTTGATTGTAGCTTTGATTTGTTGAATAATGTTTCCTAGTTTTTTGAGGTAGAAGTGTAGCTGAGATGTTTTAGATGAGTATATGTGTTGAAAATTGCGTACAGTGAATTTCTTATTTGGTATATGCTGTAAGGCAGCAGAGATTGTGCTAGTTTGAATTTTGTGCCATGTGGCTTTAAGTGATTCGGATGTGTTAGTGGAGAGAGGTGTATTGTTAGTTCTAAGGTTTTGAGAAACCTGGTTTGTATATTCTTGCCACTGTTTCTTGTTTATATTTTTGTAATTAAATACTCTTCTACATGTTTTGGTTGAAGTTCATTATCTACCTGAGAGTGCATATAGGAATACCCAAGATTTGGTGGTTACTTTTAGTACTAGTGTGAGGGTCATCTGTATAGTAGAAGGTTAAATAACGAATGATTGAATGATTTGCCTAAATATAGTTAATATTGCTTTGGAATCTGCTATTTTGCCAGGTAATAGAGGAGGACTGAGTGTGTATTGCTAAATCATACATATTGTAATATTATAGGAAGTGAAGGAGTTTGTATTTAATAGATATTGATTGCATATTATCATTAGAAGCATTGAAATCATCTATAATGATAGGTTGCAAATTGTTGGAAGTAGCTTCTTGTATCTATTGGATAACAGTGTTTTGGGCTTCAAGTCATAGTTGTGAATTGTTATATAATAGGTAAACAGAAATAATTCTGAATCTGAAGTCATATTTAAAAGAGGATATCAATAGCCACTGCATATCCTGGGAATGTAAGAATTTTGTGAACATGTGGTTTGAGTTGGTTATTCAGCATAATTGCTGAATCTGCTTTAGGTCCATCTGTACAAGACCAGTAATATATAAAGTTTCTAGATTTTTGAAGTTTGGTGTGAGTATTTGATTGAGCAATTTTAGTTTCAGTAATACTTATAATGTTGAGATTATTAAAGAGGCAGTAATCTTCCCAAACTTGTTGTTTTAGGTCTATATTGTATCCATGTATATTGTGTATACAGATAAGTGATTGGTCTTGTGTATTATAGTTGAGGTTGTTTGAGTGATTTATATTAGATAGAGTGAAGTTTAAAGCCGTAGATAATGATAATAGTTGTATAGTGGTATTGGATTCCACAATAGAAGATAGTGGTGTTGATATGAAAAGATCTAATGCATCATCAAACCCTAACAATCGCAATCTCACTCATAAAAATTATACATACTCTTGCCCATGTGGATTATCAGATCATATGCACTCTGATTCAGGCACTTGCTTACCAGCCAGTTAGCCTAATAAGAAAATTGGCATCTGGTCTAAATACTGGATAAACTATAGTACTTCTTTAAACTACATTCCAACTATCATAATCTAGGTGAGTCTTTGGCCACTCTAGTAGGTTAGATCGCAGATAAATATGTCTGAGCTTTTATTCTTGCATGTAATTTTAGTTTTACTTATATTTGTATAAGTAGTAATATTTCTATATAGTATTATTATTATGTAGTTACTATTTCCAAAATTACTTAATAAAGATATGAGCAAAACCTCACCTTAATACAAAAAAAAAAAAAACAAATTATCAAGATTTTTTTTTTTTGTTAATTTTTTTAAATAGCAATTATATTTTTTGAGTTTGGGATTTGTTCAGATTTGCTAGCAAGTATGATTTTGTTTGTATGACCATATAGCTTGATTAGAAAAGTGTATTGATTATGATTTCTGCATGGTAATTAATGTTAGGGAATGTGGATATATTGGATAGTTTTTATAAATAAAATCCCTAAACTTACAAATAAAAAAGTTTTGATTGCTATTTCTTAAACTGACTTGCAGACAAATTTGCCTGCAAATTTTTAATCAAATTATTTTTGCTAGTGCAACTTATGTAAATCATAATACTTGTTGGATTTATTCATAAATTAAAATATTGACAAATTCCAAATGGCACACTCATGATTAGATAAGATTTAGTAGTACAAAAATCTGTCAATGATTAAACTTGCAATTTAATGGTGCTTTATTAGCATTTATTACAATTCTTTATTAGCATTTTATTACAATTTATATTGGTCATTATTCTAATAAAATGCTAATATTAGCAACATATTGTCAATATTTTAGTAATAACAAAAGTCTAAAAATTACCATTAGTTAACGTATTTAAATATACTAATAATGAAATAATCTTGTAATAAATTATTAAAATTGCTAACTTAGTACTAATATTGGAATTATCAAATTTTTGCAAAGTATAATTAAAGGGATAATTATTGCAAACAAAATTCTAATAATTTTACAATAAAATATTAATAAAAGTTATTTAGTTTAAATAATAAATTTAATAGTAAGATTTGAGTACAAAAATCAATGTTTAATTCAACCTTAATTTCAACCTTGGCTTCAACCTTGACTTCAACCTTGACTTCAACCTTGAATTTAACGTTCAATTCAACCTTGAATTCAACCTTGACTTCAATCTTAAATTCAATCTTAAATTCAACCTTGACTTCAACATTCGCTTCAACCTTAACTTCATCATTCATTTTAACCTTGACTTCAACCTTGACTTCAACATTCAATTCAACCTTGACTTCAACATTCAATTCAACCTTTATATCAATATTCATCTTATAGCCACAATTGAAGAAATAATTATAGTATTTAATATAAAAAAAATTAAAATCATAAAAAATAAAATTAGAAACAATATAAAAAATAAAATTAGAATCAATTATTCAAGAATAAAAAAAAATATCAGAGCCATAAATTTAACAAATACATTTATTTCATCATTATTTCATCATTATTTCATTGTTTATTTCAACCTTGACTTCAATGTTGAAGTCAAGGTTGAATTTAAGATTGAATTTAAGATTGAAGTCAAGGTTGAATTCAAGGTTGAATTGAACGTTAAATTCAAGGTTGAAGTCAAGGTTGAAGTCAAGGTTGAAGCCAAGGTTGAAATTAAGGTTGAATTAAACATTGATTTTTGTACTCAAATCTTACTATTAAATTTATTATTTAAACTAAATAACTTTTATTAATATTTTATTGTAAAATTATTAGAATTTTGTTTGCAATAATTATCCCTTTAATTATACTTTGCAAAAATTTGATAATTCCAATATTAGTACTAAGTTAGCAATTTTAATAATTTATTACAAGATTATTTCATTATTAGTATATTTAAATACGTTAACTAATGGTAATTTTTAGACTTTTGTTATTACTAAAATATTGACAATATGTTGCTAATATTAGCATTTTATTAGAATAATGACCAATATAAATTGTAATAAAATGCTAATAAAGAATTGTAATAAATGCTAATAAAGCACCATTAAATTGCAAGTTTAATCATTGACAGATTTTTGTACTACTAAATCTTATCTAATCATGAGTGTGCCATTTGGAATTTGTCAATATTTTAATTTATGAATAAATCCAACAAGTATTATGATTTACATAAGTTGCACTAGCAAAAATAATTTGATTAAAAATTTGCAGGCAAATTTGTCTGCAAGTCAGTTTAAGAAATAGCAATCAAAACTTTTTTATTTGTAAGTTTAGGGATTTTATTTATAAAAACTATCCAATATATCCACATTCCCTAACATTAATTACCATGCAGAAATCATAATCAATACACTTTTCTAATCAAGCTATATGGTCATACAAACAAAATCATACTTGCTAGCAAATCTGAACAAATCCCAAACTCAAAAAATATAATTGCTATTTAAAAAAATTAACAAAAAAAAAAAATCTTGATAATTTGTTTTTTTTTTTTTTGTATTAAGGTGAGGTTTTGCTCATATCTTTATTAAGTAATTTTGGAAATAGTAACTACATAATAATAATACTATATAGAAATATTACTACTTATACAAATATAAGTAAAACTAAAATTACATGCAAGAATAAAAGCTCAGACATATTTATCTGCGATCTAACCTACTAGAGTGGCCAAAGACTCACCTAGATTATGATAGTTGGAATGTAGTTTAAAGAAGTACTATAGTTTATCCAGTATTTAGACCAGATGCCAATTTTCTTATTAGGCTAACTGGCTGGTAAGCAAGTGCCTGAATCAGAGTGCATATGATCTGATAATCCACATGGGCAAGAGTATGTATAATTTTTATGAGTGAGATTGCGATTGTTAGGGTTTGATGATGCATTAGATCTTTTCATATCAACACCACTATCTTCTATTGTGGAATCCAATACCACTATACAACTATTATCATTATCTACGGCTTTAAACTTCACTCTATCTAATATAAATCACTCAAACAACCTCAACTATAATACACAAGACCAATCACTTATCTGTATACACAATATACATGGATACAATATAGACCTAAAACAACAAGTTTGGGAAGATTACTGCCTCTTTAATAATCTCAACATTATAAGTATTACTGAAACTAAAATTGCTCAATCAAATACTCACACCAAACTTCAAAAATCTAGAAACTTTATATATTACTGGTCTTGTACAGATGGACCTAAAGCAGATTCAGCAATTATGCTGAATAACCAACTCAAACCACATGTTCACAAAATTCTTACATTCCCAGGATATGCAGTGGCTATTGATATCCTCTTTTAAATATGACTTCAGATTCAGAATTATTTCTGTTTACCTATTATATAACAATTCACAACTATGACTTGAAGCCCAAAACACTGTTATCCAATAGATACAAGAAGCTACTTCCAACAATTTGCAACCTATCATTATAGATGATTTCAATGCTTCTAATGATAATATGCAATCAATATCTATTAAATACAAACTCCTTCACTTCCTATAATATTACAATATGTATGATTTAGCAATACACACTCAGTCCTCCTCTATTACCTGGCAAAATAGCAGATTCCAAAGCAATATTAACTATATTTAGGCAAATCATTCAATCATTCGTTATTTAACCTTCTACTATACAGATGACCCTCACACTAGTACTAAAAGTAACCACCAAATCTTGGGTATTCCTATATGCACTCTCAGGTAGATAATGAACTTCAACCAAAACATGTAGAAGAGTATTTAATTACAAAAATATAAACAAGAAACAGTGGCAAGAATATACAAACCAGGTTTCTCAAAACCTTAGAACTAACAATACACCTCTCTCCACTAACACATCCGAATCACTTAAAGCCACATGGCACAAAATTCAAACTAGCACAATCTCTGCTGCCTTACAGCATATACCAAATAAGAAATTCACTGTACGCAATTTTCAACACATATACTCATCTAAAACATCTCAGCTACACTTCTACCTCAAAAAACTAGGAAACATTATTCAACAAATCAAAGCTACAATCAAGAACAATACTCCAATACCACAACAACATAACTCTACTATTAACCACATTAATGTTACTTTTAACATTAATATACCACAAATTCTACCTAATCACAATGCATTACTAGATTGGATAAATACTAGCAACGATGAATAGAAAGCCCTTTACCATGCACGTAATATCGAAAATATCAAGAAAATTAGACAACAAATTAATGATAACATTTCTAAAAGATGTGACAAACTCCAAACCAACCCCAAATCCATGATCAACAGTATACTTAACCGATACAAAGACCCTGTTAAATTTGACAATATTAAAACAACAATGATATTATCACAGATACACAAAACATTAAAGCATATATATAACAACACTTCAATCAATAGACAGACCTAAGAATTATTGATGAAAATATTTATAATTCTTTTTAGAAAACAGACTATGAATCTCTTAGCTACATCGACCCAGAATAGTACCAACATGCATTCAAAGAATTCTCTATTGAGGAAGTATCGACCACTCTTTCTTAATTACCTAATAATAAAGCATGTGGCCCTTCTGGCATAAGCTATGAAATATTAAAACACACAGGTCTACCTTTCCTTCAAGCTATTACAGCATTATTTAATAGATGTATTACTTCCAATCAAATTCCTAAACAATAGAAAGAGGGTAGAATCTTTCTAATATCCAAAAAACCCATCTTTGATGGAAACTTAACCAACACTAGACCTATAAGCTTACTCAAACACATTAAAAAATTATATACTAAACTACTTACCAACCGCCTTAACTATATCTTCACTAAAAACTCAATCCTTTCCCCTTACAATTATATTGCACTTCCTGATAATAGTACCACTATACCTATACACATTCTTAATAACATTATTGAAGATGCTTCATGTAACTCTAAAGAACTCTGGCTCATATCTCAGGATATAAGCAAGGCATATAACTCTGTCAACCTAGACCTCTTTAAAAGATCTCTTATACACATCTGCATGCCTTCCAAACTTATTAATATACTTACTAACCTTCTTGCAAACTGCCATAATAGAGTAATCACAAATCTAGGTTTTACCAAGAATTACTGAGTTAAAAATGGTATAGACCAAGAAGAGACCATAACTTCACTATTTTGGAGAATCTACTATGATCCTCTAATTCATAAAGTCGCATCCTGTTATACAGAATACACCTTATCAACAACCTAGTACACAAACTTACACTCTACATCCAAACAATACACTCAAGCCTCAATATCTGTACTGGCATATATAGATGACATTCTATGGATTGCTTAGAACAAAGCAGAAATGGAATAAATTACACAAACTGCTATGTCATTTTATCAGGTGGTCAATTTACAAATCAATCTATCCAAATTAGTATTTGCCACAAACTGTAAACCTACTTCAATTTCCTTCATTAACTATACCCTTAACTCAATACCAATTAACCAGCCCTTCAAATATTTGGGATGCTGGTTTACACTCAACAACAAGCAAAATGAACAAATCAAACTTATACAAGATGAAACTTTTTAGCTAACTTACACCGCAAGTACCAAAAAGATCACAGACAAACAAATAATTTATATTATTAATACAGTTATAATACCAACTTTAGAATACAGATTATATAATATAGTATTATCCCGAACTATATGCAACAAAATTCTAGCCAAATACCTTACTGTTGCCAAACACAAATCTAATCTTTCAAGATCTATTTCCAACAGTACTATGCTTAACCCATACCTATATAATGTCTGTAATATTTGGGATATACAACTATAACACCATATCACAAACTTTCACTTATATATTAATGACCCCCATCTGCTAGATATTACAACTTATATAAGATTACAGCAACTTCAAAACAATTTGTGGTCTAGCACAAATATACTCCAACATCCAAACCCAATTATTAACGGGCCAAACAAATCTACTTTGAACTGTAAAATTATTCAACTCCTTTCCCAACTAAAAATTAGTTTAATAGCTAATCCTAATTTCATATGTCCCCAAACAATCAACTATGACCTACAACCTCTTGAACAAATCCCACACCAACATTCAAAATATAATACTTTCAAACAACAACTCAAAAAACTACAATTATTATACCTCGAACAACTATGCACAGCAAACAATACACATCTTCTAGATTGGCAACATCTCTCACCTAGATTTAAATATATATCTAGAGGCAGATTACCTTTGTGGTTTAGCATATTAGAAAATTTAGTCCTTGAATACAAAAACAGCCATACTTTATATTCTCAATACTAACAAACCAAAACTAATGTCTTTGCTCTTAGTATCTACAATATTCTCAAAAAATCCAAACCATGAGCAATTACACTTAATAACAACGAAATTATCTTTGGCAAAATTTGCAAAATATACTCAGAAACCAAAGAATTCTCAATCACATATTGGCAAGCAGACTTTAATTTAAATACCACTAACTGCTATCCACTTCTACCTATTAACTGCACACCTTGTCTAGGGTGTTATTTCAACTCAAACAGAATTAGAACTGCCTGTACCCTAAATATATCAGATACGTATCATTTCACTAACAAACACTTCACCAACAACTTAGTTTACAAACAATTAATTCACCGACAAGTTCATTTCACCAACAATTAATTCACCGACAAGTTCATTTCACCGACAAGTTTTTTTTATAAATTACACTAACCTTAACTCTAATTTAGCCTGACCTTAACGACAATGACCAGAATTACTTTGTCTGTGAAATGAGCTGTCGGTGAATTAATTGTCAGTGAAATGAACTTGTCAGTGAATTAATTGTTGGTGAACCAAGTTGTCGGTGAAGTGATTGTTGGTGAAATGAGCACTACCCAAATATATCAGCTATTACATCTACACAGTTCTTTGGAAGAACTCATCTAAACAACTTTAAATTTAATGCTAACTATATGGATCTTATTTCTTCTATTACAATTAAACACCTACCACAGAATATTACCCTTTCAACACCACCTACCATTTCTACACCAGCCTTAATTGCTACCTTAATCTTCCAAACTAGTGATGCAACATCTAAACTTGAAGCTATAGCTATTAACAACTATAATCTTGAAGTAATGAACTTTTATACTGATGGATCAGTTATTAACATTGGTACTGAACACTGTACTATGGGTCCAAGTATAACAACAATCAAATCTTATTACAATTTAATGCTTAAATTGAATTTTGGGCATTATCATACAAAGCTGAACTTTTTGCTATACTGGCAGCTATTTCAACAGCTCTACGTAACTCAACCATTAATATTCAAACAGACTCTCAATCTATTATTTCTAAATATAACAAACTTCAGTCTCCCATATTTAACCCAAACAAATATTTTAAATTTAATGCTTGGCTATTATGGCATACTCTCCTTAACATTATTAAATCATACAAAATTAAAATAACTTTTCATAAAGTTCAGGCTCATACAAATAATACTCTTAATAATCTATCAGACTCACTAGCCAAACAACATATAACAGCATCTAAACTCAGCTTTTATTATACCAATATTTA
>CAJVPZ010002416.1:0-12457 GCA_910592135.1 Racocetra fulgida | reverse complement strand
AGTTTAGTTTTTTTATATTCCTTAGTATTAGTATTCATTTTCTTTGATGTATTTGTTTTTATTATTTACCTTTTTTTCATTTTCTATTATTCCCTTTTTTTTTTCTTTTTTCCTTCTCTATGAGAAAGTGTCATCAGTTTGGCGACATTCTAGTGTAGAGCAGGAATCTTGACAGACCGAGCAACAGCCAGCTGGTGAATCTGGAGGAAATAAGTCCGGAGTGAGTTCTGGATCTCTGGAAGAGGCCAAGTGTTGCTAGGCAAGTCGCATCTGAGCAAGACACAGCGGTTTAATAGTTCACCCTGACCGCAAGTAGATGTTTTGGCATCTGCGAGATATGCCGGGGGTGAGTTTACTCTTTGGTTGGAACACTTATAGATTTTAAATTTCTTTATATGCCGATGTAGAAATGAAAGTCTGTTACTATAATAAAATAAACAGGATTGCCGAAGGAAAAAAAATCTATATCAATTATTTATAATGGTGGTGTTACTAATCAATTAATATCTTTAGATTATAATCAATACTTATCATCCTAAAAATTTATTAATATCTAGGAAATTATTTTTAATATATCATTACTAACTCGAATTATATTTAGTTTATTGAATTTGTATTTAGATTTGTTTAATAAAGAGTTTATGTTTTCACCTCCTACTACTACTAACTTTCTTGCTAGCTATACATATATTTTGTTTAAATTTTAGAATTATTTTTTGTTATCTTTACTCAAGTTATTTTCTTTTGTTTTATTTGCAAATCTTATTTTCTTTTGTTACTGCTAGCAACTTTTTTTGATTTATTTTATTTTATTTTCTCTATCATTTTATCATTTGTTACTATTAATCTTCTTTATATAAATTTTTTATTTTATTTTATGAGAGATTTGTTAACTTGTTATCATTTAAAAAATATTCAAAAGTATAAAAAATTTTATCTCAACAACCCTTCTCTTGCTATTACTATTCTTCAAACTATTGTATTTGATTTAACCTGTATTTTGTACTATTCTATAACACTTACTCCTTGTGAACATTTTAGTAAATTTTGGGATTGGTATTCTTAAGCCTATAATGCTACAACATATAGTTAAGCTACTTGTTCTAGTTTTTATTAGCTAATTACTACTAATCAAGTTAAAACCCGTTTAGCAATTTGAAATAGGATATTCTATAGAATAGGTGGGCAAACTCTGCCAACTCTGTAACTCTGATATTAAAAAATTAATAATTACTAATCATTAGCAAAGCTTATTTCTTATATTGCCCACCTATTCTATAGAATATTTTTGAAATATTATTTTTAGTTGCCAATACAAAGAAACTGTATCTAACTCTTGATTAATTATTCAATTTATTTTATGAAAACATACCTCTTTCTATAATTTTTGTAAAGCCTCAAGTACCTATATCAACTATTATGATATTTTTATTGACAACCTTACTACTGCTCAGTCATATCTTCAATTATTATATTTAGACAAAGAACAACAAACTTTAGAAGAAACTATTACATCTATTTTACTACCATCTTCTTTGATACTATTATTAGAGTAAGAACACCTGTTATTGTATCTACTTCTACTGCAACTCCTATTCGAACTACTCAATCAGAAGGAAGGGAAGAATCTTTAACTCTATTTGATACTCAATGTGTTAATCTAGAAGAAGCCTTTTTATCATCTACTTCTTCACCTAAATTTATTCAAAGGGTCTATAGAACTTTGGTATCTTATAGTTCTTGTTGAACTATATCCTCATCTACTTCAGAATCACATCAAGACAAAACCCAATCTGTAATTACAAAAACTCTAACTATAGCTGAAACTGCATTAGTATATACTGAGAAGAGGAAGTTACTATCTCTACAACTTCATTTAATCAAGACTATCAGCCTATTTATTCTAATATTAAAACACTTAGTCTATCTTCAAATCACCTTTATCCAGAAATTTCTAGTTTATCCTCAATTTATTTTTCAACTTATTCTCTAATTTATCCACAACTTTCTAAAATAACAACTAATCCTATTCACTTTAATTAAGAAGAAACAAATTTTGGTTGATCTTTAGTTTAAGTGAGCATATATAATTATTATATAATAATAATATATATAACTTAACTATTTTGAACTAATTTAGTAATTTTATAAATTATTAGGGTCAGAGTTAAGATTAGAGTTTAAATTGGGCTTAAATTATTTAGGTTTTATACTGTATATTATAATTTTATAATAATTTATATATGCCCATCAATACTAAAAAAGATCACAAATTTTGAACAAACAGAATCAAAGAATATAGTCAGACCTTTCTAAATGCAATTTCTCTAAATGCATATATAAAAAACCTCTCTAAATGCATGTCTTTTCTTTGGCTCAACTAATATAATACATAAATGTTTACCTTTCTAAATGTATAACCTCTTTAAATGCATATTTTCTTAATTTTTTACTATGACCCAACATTATATATTTAGAAAAGGCTAACTGTATATTAGAAAAAACTTTCTTTCTAAACAAACTAATTTAATTCCTTCACACGAATCAAATAATTCAGATACTGATAAAGAAAAAAATATAACTAAAACTCGATTATAAGAAGCTGCTGAAGCTATGACCTGGCTAGCTTAAGCTCTTAGAAGAAAAGAAGAAAAGTCTCTTATCAAGATTAAACCATTTAAAGAAGATAGTACTGAAGACCCAGTTAATTAGATTAATAAATTTGAACAAACTGTTACTGCTAACAACTAGAATGCTGCTTGAAAACTTGCAATTGCCAAGGCTTATATACAGAACAATGCAGAAGACTGGCTCAAAGGACTAAAAGATGATATACTTAAAAGATATGATACTGATGATGAAGACAACCAGTTAAAGTATTGTTTCTAAAAGAATTCATAACCTCCAAAAAGCAAGCTATGTAGCAACAATAATTATTCAATCTAAGATAAGAAAACAATACTGTAGACACCTATACTGCCTAGTTTAAGAAATTAAAAAAGAAAGTAAATTCAGATCTAGAGCATACTTTTTCTGAACCTTTTGTTATTCAACTTTTATTAAAAAATTGCAAGAAAAGTATACAATTCCTGTTCAAGCATCAGCTTCTGAAACTTTAGATGTTGCTATTAATATTGCTAAATAATAGAAAACTGAAAGATTAATAACCTCACTAGAAGAGTCAGTAATAGATGCTATCCATAATCTTACTAGCCATTTTGACAAATTAGCCATCAATATAGTTTAGCAACAACCAAAACCACAATCCAAGCCTGCCTATATAGCTGAAAGAGAGTTTAGTTCTTCTTGTCAATATAACTCTAATCAGGATAAAGCTCTTTGCTATTATTTTAATAATCTAGAACATTTTATTGCCAACTATAGAAAAAAATAAAGTAATAATTAAAAAAATAGAAACAATAGAAGGAAAAACAATAATAATAATAGAAGAAATAACAATCACTATAATGACAATAGAAGAAACAGAGATAGAAGTCAATCTCAAGATAGAAATTATAGAGATCGAAATTAATCTTAAGACAGAAATTATAGAGATAGATTCAGAGAAAGAAGCCAAGACCAATGAGAACCTTGATCTAATTGTTTACCATCATCCTATTATTGAAATATTAATATGGCTGAAAAGAAATCTGCTTTTAATTCTAACAATTGAGAAAGATTGTTAAACAACTATTCTATCAGAACTACTCTCACTATCTATATTACTAAAACCAATCAGAAAAATTTTAAACTTCAGCCTATTAGTACTATTACTTCTATCAAATGTTATATCGATCTCCAGAATTGTATCTACTCTACTATTATTGATAGTAAAGCCTCTATCAATATGATCTCATACCAAACTGTAAAAGAACTTGGACTAAAAATTGAAGAGCCATCCTAGAAACTTATTGTTGCTGCTCTAATATTATCTCCAGACCTCTAAAAATTATCAAAAATTTGCCTATTATAATTCAAAGTTGATTAATTCTCTTAGATGTTGAAGTAGTATCTGCTACTTTATATTCTATCTTACTTGAAAATGATTGGTCTAAGAAAGTGAAAACTAATTATAGTCTCAGATTTTACTAAATATAGAAATCGATTTACAATATAGTAAAGAAAACTCTAGAATCGATTTATATATTAAAATAGCTGGTAGTAAAATTATAAGATAGTTAATAATAAATATTTGAATTAATTCTGATATAAATAGTTTTATAGACATGTAGTCTAAAGATCTTATATGATTTAGAGGCTTTATAAAGTAGTTGTTTATCAAATCAGAAAGCAAATGATGATTGGTATAATTTTAATCTATAGATTAGTATAGAACAGCAATAGACTAAAATGGAAGTATCAAGAAAGTTCTAATTGTACAAAAAAAAGTATGATCTATATAATTCAAATTTGGTAATATTTAAGACTAAATTATAATTGAAAAACTTGCTAATATACTTTCTATTAAAAAGAAAAGAAAATTGTTCTTAACACTTTTTATAAATAAGAATAACCAAAGAAAAGCAGCTAATCTGTATTAAGCCAGAAGACTTTGAGTTATATAAGCAGGAATATACTTAATACTTCATGAAGCCTATGCATTTTTTGCATCTTCAGAAGATAAAAACCAAGAATAGACTACCTACCAACCTCAATGAAAAAACCTCTATACAAGACTTGTAGCCAAGCTATCCACCAATATAAGAATTGACCCAGAAATCAATATTATTATTACAACTAATTTGAATATATACTTATTAACTGCTCTAATAGATGTGAAAGATTAAACAATTGTCGAACTTGTAGACAAACTACTCATTTTTTAAAGATTGTTTAAACAATTAATATTACAGATTAAAATAAAATCTAATCAAAACAAATTTTTTTTGTTTTTTAAAGAAAATTTAAAATTTTTTAGAAAACATTGTTTGGAGTTCTTTTTAGTATTAAAAGTAGAGTTTAAAGTTAAGTTTATTAATAAATGAGTATATATGAGTTTTATAGACTCTAAGAATGAGTATAAGAGGTTTTCAGTTTTATTTTGATCAGATTTCATTTTAATCTGCAACAATCAATACTATGGTTGTAATAAATTCGGCTATATTGAAATTAACTGTCCTTTTGTTTAACTCAAACTTGATAATCTAACTTACAAATGTGAATATGATAAAGATAAAGTAGAAGAATAAAGAATGGCCTATTACAGTAAAAGAAGAACCTACCATTGCTACCACTACTACACTTTTTAACAACCAGACAAGCTTTATAAATTAGAAGAGAAACTTGCTTGTATTGCTTGTTACAAGACTTATTATAAAGCACTTGATCTAAAAGACTCTAAAAGCAAAGAATATTATTAAACAGGACTTGGTAGAGGAACCCTTGTCTGATGCAAACTTTGTAATATTCAGAAACTCAGATTAAGAATTCATAATATAGAAAGTATCCAAGAAGAATTATGGTTTTATGAATTAGAATATATATATACTTATAAAATTTTTATAGACCTTCAATATAATCCAAACTATGAAATTTGGAATAGAATTAAATATTATACTGAGTCTATCAGAAATGCTAGACATCAGTATGATTTGAACCAAAACTGAATTTATTGTTTAGTGCAAATTTTACTTGTTGAAATTATAAAACTATAGAAGAAGCTATGAAAGAGCAAAAAGATGATAGATATAACTGAGAATAGATCTCTGAAGAAATTACTATTCTGTTTTGAGCAGAACAAGTATCTCTTATAGAAGAAGAAGTTACTTTATAACATATCTTAAATAAATTCTTCAATACTTCTCAACCTAACTTTAATGCTTACAAAGTAATTGAAAATTTAAGAAAGAATTTTGATGAAAAAGTAGCTTACTGTCAAGAATGCCTTTTTGCTAAGCAATGCACAAAATTAGAAATAAACCAAGGTTTTTGTAATAAATACTATCAAAAAAAGAACAAGCCAAATCCTATAGAAGAGCAGAATATAGAAGAAATATACTATGATAATATTATCACCTTGAAACAGCCTAAGATAAATAAGGATACTATCTTTAAGGAGAGAAAGAATAAAGAAAAAAACCAAATTATTGAATAACTAGAAGCTAAAGTCCAATATTTAGAGGAAAATTTTGAAAAGATGATAGAATTTTTCTAACAACAGATTCTACACTATCAGAAACAAGCTGATTACTATATTCGAATGACTTTTATATTGCAAAATTTTTAAATTATACTAGGCAAAATAAAAAACTATCTGAAGACTTAGGAAATTTAGAAGACTTAGAAGAATTACTAACAGAAACAGAAGCTTTGCAACAGGCTTTGCAAGCTAATATTTTTAAATATAACTTTATATATACTATAGATACTTTAATTCCTTATAAGAAATATATTTTAGAAAAGACAAACACTGTAAATATAGGACCCCTTACACATAATCAAGAATAGCAATTCAAAGTATTACTTAAAAAATTTGCTGACCTATTTGCTAAAGATATTACTGAACTTGGTAGAATCAATAAAGTTAAATATAAAATCTATACAGAAGATGTATCACCTATTAAGTTATAACCTTATAATGTACCTCCTGATAAACAAGAATTTATTAAACAAGAAATTGAATGAATAATAAATAGCAATATTATTCGAGCCTCAGAAAGTCCTTGGGCATCACCTGTTGTTCTAGTATGAAAAAAAATAGGAAGCTAAGATTTTGTGTTGATTACAAAAACTTAACAGTATTACTAAGAAAGATGTCTACCTGCTGTTTCAAATTCAAGTAATATTGAATGCCTTTTTAAAATCTTAATAGTTTTCAACTTTAGACTTAGCTAATAGATACTAGCAAGTTATGATGAACTCTAAAGACAAAAAATGACTGCTTTTATTACAAAGTATAGAATATATAAGTTCAATGTGATGCTATTTGAACTATGTAATATTACAAATTAAAACGAAATCTGAATAAAATGAAATTTTTCTGTTTTTTAAAATTTTTTGAAGATCATTTTTTGAGATTTTTTTTTAGCATTAGGGGTAGAGTTTAGATTAAGTTTATAAATAAATAAATATATAGATAAGATCAATAGAAAAGAAACAAATTTTTTCTAAGTAAAAGTTTTCTCAACTTTAAGCTTAAATATCTCAACAACTATCTAATTAAATTTAATAATTTTTTTTATTTTAATTTTAAATAATCTTAAGTCTAAAATAAAAAAATTTTTTATCAAATTTGATTAAATAGTTGTTGAGATATTTTAATTTAAAATTTTAAAAAATTTTATTAAAAATGATTTGTCCCTTTTTTATTGACTTCCCCTATATGTGAGTTTTATAGGCTCTAAGAGTAAATATAAGAGATCTCTAGTTTCATTTTGATTAGATTTCATTTTAATCTGCAATATGTAATGGCCCTACTATTTTCTAATGACTTATGAACTAAATATATAAAAAAATTGCCTAAAAATTTGTAGTTATATATCTTAATAATACCAATGTATATTTTTAAATATTTGAGAACTATTTAAAACATCTAAAGATTGTGTTTTAACAAATAAGAGATGCTAGATTAAAGCTCAACCTCAAAAAGTGCAACTTTTGGATGAAGTCTTTACCTTTTCTTGGTTATATTATTAGCTTTAAAGAAATAGCCTCTGACCCTTCAAAAATTGAAACTGTGCAGAAGATTCAACCTCCAAAGAACACTATCAAGCTATGATTTTTTCTTGGTTTAATTGGATATTATCAACAATTTATTCAAAATTTCTCTGCAATAGCTTAACCTCTGAACCAACTTCTCTATAAAGATGAATCCTATTATTGAAGAAGCAAATAGCAACAAGCATTTGATGTTTTTAAAGAAAAGCTAATTACTGCATCTATATTAGCTTATTCTGATTTTAACAAGAAATTTATTCTGCTACTAATGCTTCTTATCATGGCTTTGGAGCTACTCTAAGTTAAAAAAATAAAGATAAAAAGGAATATTCTATTGCTTATACTAACAAAAGTCTAGTATTAGCAAAACAAAACTACTTTGTAATAGAACTAGAATGTGCTACTATTGTATAAGCTATTAAACATTTTCATAGCTATTTTGAAGCCACTGAGTTTACTCTTATAACTGACCATCTTGCATTAAAATAGCTTAAAACTGTTAAACCAAAAATAAAAATTAGATACTAGATTTTGAAACTACAACCTTACAACTTCACTATCATACACAAACTGGTTAGAATTCACTCTAATGTGGATGCTCTCTCAAGACTCTGATTAACCAGAATTTAAATAATAAATTTAGATCAATACTAAAATCTATTTAATTATTTGAACTCTGATAATATACCCTCTGACTTTACTACTTATCAACAAAAACAACTTCAAAATTAGGCTAAATATTTTATAATTAAAGACAGACTTTTGTATAAGAAAAATAACCAAGACTTTGCCAAACTATTTAAAGTTATTAAATAGACTGAAATAGACCCTATCTTATATATGATGTATAGTTATTCTACTGCTAGATATTTAAGAATAGATGCTATATTCTATAAAATTGCAGAAAAATATTATTGAGACCAGATATATAAAGACATTAAAGAATATGTAAAGACTTGTAAACAATATCAGAAAAAAGACATGTCTAGAAGAAAGAAACTATTACATCTCATTAAATAGAACAATTTTTTAAAAGAATTAGAATTAATTTGGTAGGACCATTATTAATAATATCTTGCAACAACTAGTATATTATTGTTACAATAGACTATTTGATCTGTTAGCCAAAAGCTCAAGCTATATTAGATACAAGAGCTCTAATTCTTGCAAAGTTTATCTTTGAAGAAATAGTATGTTGTTATAGAATACTCAAGATTATTCTCTCTGACTAGAGATTGAATTTTAGAGGAGATATAATAAAAGTTTTATATAAAAACTTTCTTATATAATATAAGTTTTCATCATCATATCATTGGTATAATAGAAAGATTAAACAGAACTTTGTGTAAATCATTAGCAAAGATAGGAACTAAGGAAGACTAGAATTTCAATTTGCATGCAGTATTATTCAGCTACCAGACTAAAAAGTATGCTACTGCAGAATATGTTCTATTCTAGTTAGTATATAAAAGACAAGCTATCTTATTGATAGAATTAATTTTTTCTATTACTAAATCAAAAACAGAAATAGACTTAGAAGATTGTATTTTAACTTGAGCTTTTGATCTTATGGACAAGTTAACAGAAGCTCAAAAGCAAGCCAAGAAGAATATAGAAAAATCACAAAAAAAACAAAAAGAAAAATATGACAAGCAACTAAGGCCAGAAGAATTTGAAGTTAAAGACAAAGTTTGGATTTAACAAAAAGATATAGAAGCATTCTGCTCTATAAAATTTGAAGATAAAAGAATAGAGCCTTTTACTATTTATTCTAAACTTGACAATGGCACTTATCAACTTATTTATGATAAAGGACAAGTCTTACAAAAATATTACAATAGTGATAGACTTGCTTGATATCATGAAAACAATAATATTGGAAACTCCAAGTTGTTATTGAAACTTTATTACCTGAATCTTAAACTTTAAAATTTTATTATTTATAGATTATTTATTATTTATTATTTATATACAGTCAGACTTCTCTAAATGCATCCTCTCTAAATGCAGCATCCTTTTAAATACATGATATAAGCTTGGGCCCATGATGGGACTTATAGATAAATGCACATTCTTTATTTTGTAAATGTATACTAATTGCAGTATTGTTATGTGAACACGGACCGGACATGGACATGGACTGGACCGAATGTCCATGTCTATGTCCAAAGATATAGTGAATATTGGACATTGTCCGTAAGATTGACCAATTATATGCAAGAACATGATTAAGCTCCGCATTCGGACACTTGGACATTGTCCAATGACTGCCATAATTTTATTGGCCTACACAATTTTTTTTTTTTTTTACATATCGATATTTTTTTTTTTTTACACGTTAAATGTTTTAAAATAAATTGGCCATCGTTGCATTGCTGAAACCCTTATCTTTCTCTCTAGATTCATCTAAGCTGATAGTAAGTGAGTGGGACTTTACGTTCAGAATATGGTAAGTTTTTTTTTTTTTTTTTCTGGGTTTATTTTCCAAATCATTAACTTCTTTCTTTGCTTCTCTTTTCTGCTAAATTCGTTAAGCTGATTACAAGTGGGATTTGTTAAACTGGTAACAAGTGGGTAAGTGGGTAGGATTTTTCATTCAGGACATTCAGGATTTGGTAAGTTTTTTTTTCTCTTCTTTTGGATTTTTATTCCGGTTCACTAACTTATATCTTTACTCTTCTTTCTTGATAAATTCGTTCAAGCCGGTAGCAAGTGGTGGATTTTTTGTTTAGGATGTTTAAGATCTGGTAAGTTTTTTTTTCTTTTTTTTTTTTTTTTCTTCTTCAGGTTCACTAACTTGCAAATAGATTTTCGTTTAGAACGTTCAGGATCTAGTAAATTTCTTTTTTCGATTTTTTTTTCTGGAGATTTTCTTCTGATTCACTAACTTTTATCTTTGTTCTCCTTTCTTGCAGAATTTGTTCAAGCCGGTAACAAGTGGGTAAGTGGATGGGATTTTTTTCACTTAAGATGTTCAAGTCCTGGTAAGTGTTTGTTTTCTTTTTCTTTTTTTTATTGGGTTTTTCTTCTGGTCTATCCTTGCTCTTCTCTCATGAAATATTCGTTAAAGGCAGTAGCAAGTTACAGATTTTTTGTTAAGAACATTTAGGATTTGATAAGTTTTTCCTTTGTGTTTTTTTTCTTCTAGGGTTTTCTTTCGGTTCACTAACTTCTATTTTACTCTTTTTGCTGAATTTGTTCAAGCCGGCAGCAAATGGTTAAGTGAAAATTTTTTTGTTCACGTCTGATAAGTTTTTTAGTTTTTTTTTCTTCTGTGGTTTTCTTCTGCCTTACTAACTTCTATCTTTTTCTTAATAAATTTGTTCAAGTACTGTGGAGAGTAAGAACCACGTTTTCTAGAAGTCGTATTGTATGAGAATGCAGTCATCTGACGATAAATATAAGCGGAAGACTGATAGCGAACGAATAATATAAGGGAAAGACGAAAAGAACTTCAAAAAGGGTGTTAAATAGTATACTAATGAGATTATATTATTGTTAATATGATCTTGCGGTGTTATAATAAACGCTTCGTAGGACGAAATTTTAGGGGTTTGTCACTATAGCATAATGGGCTTTTTTTTTTTTTTTTTAATAATACAGTATATAATATAATATATGTATAATTAGCGCTATAAAATAAACTTTTAGTTATTAACGATAAGCGAATATTTCGATTGACCAATTAACAGCTTGGACATTAGATAATGTCTGCCATCCGCCACAAATTTGCGGACAGTGTCCAATGACAATCTATATGTGTGGACATGTGAGTGGACATGGACATTGTTCGGCGAGCCTGGTTTGTTTTCGCTCATTCCAATACCAAAATGGTCACGATATCAGCCATAATAGTAGTCAATATCATAGGAGTCTGGTTCTTCAGATAGAATTAAGGTCAGCATAATATTGGTAGAGTTAAGGAGCTGCTTTTTTTAGGAGGTGTGACAAATAAGAGGTGTGACAAATAAGAAAGGTATGACAAATAAGAGGTGTGATATATAAAGAGTGTGACAAATAATAAGTTCCCTGGTGTAATAGTTGGATGATCAGCAGGATCGATGTGATCAACATAAGACAGAAGTTGTGTAATTTAATTAAAAATAGATTAATAAAATTAAATTAAGAATAAAAATAGATAAAACAAAAGTTAAATTTGTGTAAACTGATTTGTAATAGTGATTTGTAATCTAGAATCTGCAGGTCTGGATGTCCTAAGGGGCAGGGTTCCCCAAAAAAGAGAAAAAAATTTTTGCAAAAATAAAGTGCAATTTTTGCAACAGAGTTTAGAAGTATTTTAACTATTATGTTATCAGTTTTGTTCCGTTTTTGATGTACTATATATCAAAATGAAGCTAAAAATTAGCTGAATCTTTTTGTTTTAATAAATAAAGGCAGTTGTCTTAATAAAATTTTGAGTTTTTTAAGAAAGAATATAAAAGAACAAGTTTAGCTATATCTTATTAGTAAAGACCTTTGGAGATATAAAACTAGACCACTTATATATAAAATTTTATTAGAAACAATTTTACTTAGGCAGCCAAGATAGATTTACTTAGTAAAATATTGAGAAAAGTGCAATTGTTTTTAGAGAAAACTTGGTATAAGTGATCGTTGGGAAAAGTTAGTGATTTGTGTCTTGGTGGATATTTTTGCTTAAGGATACTGATGTGATTGTCTTAGTAAAATTCTTAAGAAATATCACTTAGAAAGTTTAAAATAGTGTATTTAATAGATTTAGGCAGGGGTAGATATTACTAGGGTCTTTAGTATAACTATTATAACTAGTGTGGCTTGTATA
>CAJVPZ010002415.1:0-12458 GCA_910592135.1 Racocetra fulgida | reverse complement strand
AAGCCATGCCTCTATCTTTATTAAAATTCAATTAGACTTCTTTACAAAAAAGAAATTACATTATTTGAACTCTATATTCAAAGGATACTAAGACTAGCGATTCAGACAGAGCTTTTATTGGAGTTATCTGTGACCTAAACCTACCAGGATATGAAAAGAATATTTATATATATCATGTTCTAAAGATTTTAATATTTTAAAGTTTAAGTTTCATTTAATTTCTGAAATGTCTTTGATAAACTTTAGTGTAGACCATTTTGATAGTTTCTGAATTGTGATAGTATTTTTAATAAAGGTACATATTTTAAAAGGTATTAGATGATTGTTCTATAAAAAGTGATTTGGAAGAAAAGGAAAAGAAAATAAAATATTCACTTTGGAGCATCCTTTTTTGGTGAGTGAATCAGCCTGGTTGTGATAAAAATTATTAGAGTGAGATTTGACTTTGTGAAGTTGTGTATTAATGTTTTTAGTATTTTTAAGATAATTTATAGAAAAGATAATATCCTAATTTTTGTTTTGTATAAGTTTGGTAGAAAGAGTAGATTGTAAGTTCTTGATTTTAGTTTTGTTATCAATATAGATACTAATAGAGGAATTAGATAGCAAAGCAAAAAGAAGACTAAAGATTGCCTCTAGTTCAATATGAGTAGAGTCAGAGTATGAATGAGTATTGGTATTAAAGCAGATAGAAGTATAAGATTTGCAAACCCATCCTATATCAGTTTGAATATTTGAAGATTGGATATTTTTAATAAAGCCATCTGTATAAAATTCTAAACTATTATGATTAAGGTTATTTATAAGGTGAAAAAGTTGAATTAATTGATTTTGGTAGGTAGATGAATTTACTGTTTGTTGAATAAGTTGAACTTTATAAGAAGATATATTTAATTGGAGTTGGGATAGTAGAGTAGTTGACACTAATAAATGATTATTAATATGAATAAGAGCTAAAATCTCTTAATAGACAATTTGTAATTGATTATTATAAAACTTGAGTTGATTGTAGAGAAGTTTGAAAAAGTGAAGAATTAATAAAAATGGAAATGTAGAGGAAGTAAGTGAGATAAGACCAGGTGTTGAATTTGTAATTTTGTAGATATTGAGTTGTGTAAGATTAATTTGGTAAGAAAGATAGATTTGTTGATTATTTGTATAAGAAATTTAAAAAGATGAAAAAGAATTAGAAAAGGAAAATGAAGGTAAGAGATCAATAGGATTAATAAAAGTATTTGAAAAAAGTAAATTAAGAGAAGGCCAAGTTGTAGATATAGTGTTTGTTTGATTAAGTTGAGAAATTTGTATAAACTATAAAGGTTGACATCATTTGGCTAGTTTATTTGTATATAAATAAATATTGTTCTATAGGAGAAGTCTGGTATTGTCATTAGTTGTAATTTGTTTAACAAAAAGTATTTTGTTATTTCTTAGACTATTTAATGTTAAAGGGGAAAGGTTTGGAAGAAGAATATCATAAATTGTAGGTAGGTTTTCAGGAATATTTGTGGGATAAGATGAGATTTGTAAGTAGTTATATTATATTTGGATAATTGTGAGAGGTAAAAGATTAAAGTTGTATATTTTGTGATAGTATTTTTTGCTAATGATAGTATTTTTTTAGATTGGATAGTAAATAATCAGGATAATTTAGTTTGTATATTTTTGTAAATTAGAGTTATTTGTAGCAGATATTCAAGTGAGGGTTGTAGGATTAACTTAAATAGTGCTAATATTTGAGAGTATGTTACTTTTTTGTATTTTATAAGATTAAGAAAGTTCTCAATTTTGTTAAAAATTGTGTCAAGTATAGGTTTAAGAGAGCTATTACTATTATAAAAAACTTCAAGATATTATATAATATCATAAGGTTTTCTAGAAATAATAGCTTGGTTATTTGTATAGAGTATAGGTGGTAAAGATAAAGATTTAAATTTAATATGAAGTAGATCTGATTTTGTAATATTAATTTCAATATTATTAAGTTTGTAAAAAATAGATGTATTATTCAAAATATTTTGCATTATAGCTGAATTTTCACAGTACCAAGTTGTGTCATTCATATAAGCTAGTAGAGGAATAGTAATTAATAATAAAGATATATTAGATTGAAAAGAAATTTTAAAAAGATGGTTTTGATATTTTTGGTTTATAAAAGAAAAAATAGGATCATAGTAGATTTTCCAGAGTAGAGGTGAATAAGGTTTACCTTGTCAATACCAAAGTTAAGTTGGATAGATGAGGTAAGTCTATAGCTAGTAATAACTTTAGTGAGATGAGAAGTATTAAGTTCTGTAATAAAGATAGTGCCTGTAGCTAAGATACATATTCTTTTGCAAGTGGCTTAAGTTTTGAGATATTAATTTTATCAAAAGCTTTAGACATATCTTGAAAAAGGATCTAGGCTTCTTTGTTATAGGATTTGTAGTGTTTGATAGTATTGTTGTTAAGAATTTGAATAAAAATATATGTAAAAAGATTTTTTGTAGCTGCAAAGTTTAGATTAGAAATTGTCTAAAGATTTTTGTAGGTGTTTTTTAAAAGGTTCGATTATAGAAATCAGACAGACTTGGTTAAGAATATAATTCCAATTTTCTTTTTTTAAAATTATAAAGATGTTAGATAATTTCCATTTAGTAAGAATTTTTTAAAGTTGTAGATATTTGCTTAGAAAGTATCTAAAAAGGTTTTGGGCTTTAGAGCCAGCATATTTGATATGTTCATAGCAGATTTCAGAAGGACCTGCAGCTTTTTGGTTAAGAAGGCTAGAAATTATATCTTGCTATTTTTGTTTAGATATTTTGTGAGTAAGATTTTTTTAATAATATTCAAGTTTAGGATGTGGTTTGTAAAAGGAGAAGAATTCACTAAATGGTGGTATAGCTTCAAGTAGTTTGGATTGGAAGTAGTTGGTAAAGTGAGAGTAAATTGAGGTTAAAATTTTATCCTGTTCAGTAAGTAAAGAGTTGTCTGTAAGTACTCTGTCTATTTGGATATTGTTGTATTTTTTAAGAATTTTTTTATAAAAGAGTTTAGGTGCTTCTAAAAATAATTTATTACAATCTTCAATTTTTTGTTTAATTTCTTTATAGATAGCTTGTTGTTTTTTTTTTCGATGTTAAGGTGAGGTCATTGCCTCATATCTTTTATTAGATATTTGATTGGAGTATTTGCCTTATATGGCTACATATCTATCTAAGATTATAAGCTTTGGACAATTATCCATAACCTAAACCTATCAGAGTATGCTATGTTCCCACCACATATTGGGTTATACCTGGATTTAGTGTACAGACTATTTCTAGTTATCCACCATATTCTCCCCATATTTCACTATCAAACCTTGATTATTCCCAAATTGGTTCTTTTGGGAAATTGGTCCTTTTACAGCCTCCCAATTTGGTGTATCTGTTATTTACTAATTCTAGTAGATAACCTTTCTTATAGATGGCCTCTTGTATATGTATCTTAAGCCAAATGCCTGCTGCTAACACCAGTCCCACATAAGAAGCATTGGTATCACATTTTGGGTCTTTGAACTTATCTTGTATTTGCACCGCCCATTGTTGGCTTGCATTCCTTTATACAACAGTATATTGCATGAATGCCACAGATCCTTCCACTTACTCCTCCAGGTAAACTGATCTCGTATCTCAAGCCAGACCTCTGCTACCGCCGACAGTTTGCTATCCCCAGGTCTTGACGTTTTCTAAGTTGTATGATGCAGTTGTACAACTTCTACTTCCTTATGTACTTCCTTATATGGTGTTCGCCATGACCATAATTCGTGAGGACCCCCTGAAGTTGCATAGCAACCACAAGGCTATACACTTCCAGCCATTGGCTTTTCGTAATTTGCTTTAATGATCTATCTTGTTAAAGACCAGCCTAATACCACGAAACTACTTAAGTGGCAAGCTAAATCACTTCTAGCTATTTCTAGTTGGTGTGGTATTCATGTTGATATATCCTAGCTCTTTTTGTCTTAGACTTCCATATACGTGTGACCAGAGCTCTGATTTGGTGAATTTAGATGTATAGGAGTAGGTTATATTCTCTACGCTGAATAGTCTTCTATAGTCATTCCACGATGCCAGAGGTGCTTCCAATTCCAGTTAAGGCTTGATCCTTTATTACAACCTATAGTTGCATATCTCTGCTTCACTTACTACTCCAGTTTTGGTAATATTAAATCACCCTTCCAAGCAAGTATCTAACACCATACCATATTAGGACTAATTCGCACAATCTGTTGATTATCCTTCCAAGCATGTATCCTACAAGTTGGATGCAGAGATGTTGCTAATGCCAAATATAGAGGTGATAGAATGTTGGTGTTGCCTTTTAGTCACCCCAACTGAGGACTTATACGCGCAATCTTCTACAGCCTAAACCTTCTGTGACGCTGCTGTCACACATAGTGCCCACACTCTGCAACCAGGTTTCCTTCCAAGAACTCCTTATTCTGATTTCATATTGCACTTGATCTTTCCATAGGGCTTCACATCCGATTTGGCTCCACATGGTTACAGTAACAAATTCGAAAATTTGCCACCAGCCCGACTCAAACTGTTGATCTTGTTTGTGGAGTTTGGAAGCTTAACCAATAAGCTATGGGACCTAAACCCAGATAGCTTGTTGTTAATTGTAGTTAAATGCAATTTTAGTAAGGTGTAGTTCATTTCTGAGTTAAGTTAGAGTAGACGTAAGTGTTTGAATAGAGTTATCTAGATAAGTAGTTAAATCTTTTTGTAGAAGTGTATTAAATTTGATGAGTTGTAATGATGTTTAAAGAACTATATTTCTTTATAACAGTAATATTGTTGAGGATATTTTTGAGAGAAATTTTTTAGAACTTCTTGAATTGTATTAACTTTTTTAAAAAGAATGTGTTTAGAAGCAGCTTTAATTAAAGCTTTATGAATTTTGTTCCATATGTTATTAAGGTGGTTTTGATTAAAGATTGAAAAGGTTTTAAAATCAATTTGTTAAAGACTTTTTGTAGTTTGATTAGCATAGTTTTCTTAAGTTTTTTTAGAGCAGTTTTTCTAGAGAAAGATTTTTCATTTGTGTTGTTTGTATAGTTTTGGCTTATTAATAATAATTGCAATTTCTAAAGTAATAATATTATAATCAGATTCAAGTGTAGAGTTTGTAAGTATATCTGTATAATTTATATAAGTAAGAGATAAATTAGTTCAGATTTAGTCAATTCTACTTTGCGTAGTAGAAGTGTTAGAAAAAAAGAATCAGTAAATGTCTTTGAATTAGGAGCTAATAAGGTATTTAATAAGTTGATGCTTATATATAGAGGATTTTTTAGAAGGAGAGTAGTCTAGTCGAGAGTTAGAAACTTCATTAAAGTTATCTAAAATAATGATTTTGTAAATGAATTTTGTAAGAGTAGAATGATTTGTTATTATAATATTTATTATGGCATTATGCATTAAGCATATAATATTTACAGCAATCAGGTACTGTGCTATAATTAATTCTACTAACTGGTAAAATGCCGTAATGCCATAATGCTATAATGTTATAATTCAGTAATTTTACTATCAACTATAGTTATATAGCTCAAATAACAATCAGAACAAATTATAAAATTATTTAGCCCACCCAGACATTAGAGTTAAATCTGTCCAATTTTCATTTGGACAATCCTAATTAACAACATATTTTTTAGTCAGTAATTATATCATAATTGCATCAAATTACCTGAATAATATAACTTGTAATTACCAATCAAAAATGTTAAAATACACAGCTTTTTGCTTAAATTTCTCAGTTGGTAATTTTATATTATTAATCTCTAATCACTATATCAAGATTATAGAGTATTTTTATTACATGCATTTTTTCAAATTTTATTTGCTTTCTTCTCAAACAATATTTTTTCAGATTTGTTGTTTGAGACCAAGAAGAAAACCAAAAGAAAACAAACAAAATCTTATAGTCTAATAATTCAGTAATTATATCATAATTTCATAATGATAATCTAATTTATCAAATCAACTGCATAATGATTAATCAAAAATGTTAAAATATACAACTTCTTGCTTAAATTATTTAGAACTAGATAAAAAAATAATATTATTGTTAAATTTAAACATGAAGTCGTAATATAAAATGATATAAATTTCTTAATCATAATACCTCAAGGCAACAGATTGATAAAACCCAATTTGTTTAATATTTATCATTAGTATATGGTTGTTTTTTAGTAATATTTGTTAAAATTTGATAATTTCAGGCAAAATTAGGTTCAGAAGCTTGGATTACACCAATAAGCAAAGCCTTTTAGATAGCAATAAATTGGTGCATTACCATGCAATTCAGGAAATTTTCATTCAAGTTGATAGTTGGTTAACAAATCGAAAAGATAATTAAGCAGAGTTTGATGATTACCAGACATGGCTGAGTATACTGGCCAATACAGCACAGTAAATAGTGTTATAGAAAAATAAGTATATGCATTTCCTTCTATCAACTTCTGGATCTAGTAATTACAGATACCAAAAGCCAACGTTATAGAAAAATATTTGATGTTTAGTTACAGCATCTGGTAACTATGAGAGAATTATGGGGAAATTGCAGAATCATAGCTAAGTATAACTATTTTTATATGACAGTACAACCATGTATGTGTTCAATGCCTTACTGAATAACCAAAATATTCCATTCACAATAAATGAGCAAACGAAATGCATAAAGCAAAGTTAGTAACCAGAATAAGACTGTGTCTTCAGAAAATATAGTAGAAACAAACATATCTCATAACAGTCTAAGTCAAGAGTCAAATAAAGCAAACATTCAAATTGATACACAAACAAGAACATATATTAATTCATCAACATCAGCTATAATGCAAAACATACAATAATATATGGACCAGCAACTAGAAGTGCAGAGAGAATAGAACATGAGAAGTATAGAAATAATTAACTAACAGTTTATGCAATTAGAACAAACAAATATAATGGGTTGCAGCATCAACAGCAGCCAAGTTAACAATGATGATCCAGAGATGAACCAAACATATACAGAACAAACAACTGATACAGATAGAGCCTGAAATCACAAGAAGATAACTATACTTCATCTTCAATAATCAATAATGTAATTGCAAATTAAATTCAGAAAATTAACAAAAAGAGAAGTTAGATTTAAACAATGTTAAATTAGTGAATACAAATTGACAAATAGCAAATTTTCAGCCTTAAGCTTTATGCCAGTAAAACAAAAGCTGGATATACAAGAGATAGTTAATAAAGATGCAATGTTAACTAAAAAATTCACAGGTAGTAGGTTCTAAACTGGTCTGAAGGCCAGAAGGTGATTGAGCTACTGCTATACAAACCAAGTTTAACAAACAAAATCTGGAAAACTCTTACTTTTGATTTATTCATAAATCTCCAGGAGTTCATATACAAAAATATAGTAGAAAATACAAAATATGAAGGTGAGTATATAGTATTACATATCTCCAATAGTAGAACTATATCTATAAAGAAATGTGCACAGAATATAGTATTCAGAGATATATTTGAATGGCTTATGGCCTTTAAAGCTTATATTGATGCAACACTAATTTTATATGACAACCAGGAACAGAAGCTAAATGCATATAGAGACTATATAAATGATTATGTATAAAATTTGAATTTGCAGCTGTAATGAGATATGATGAAGATCCTCATATTGCACTAGCTATAAATTGAGAAAGCACTTTATTAGACAGAGATATTGAAGCAGAAGAGAAAAACTTTGATGTTACTGCAGCTAAGAGAGTTAAGAGTAAATGGCATTGTACTGGCTGATTAGATGCATTATGGTATGATAGAAAAGAAATTTGTATTAATTGGAATAGAAGAAAATGTATTGAAGATAAAGAATGTAGCAAAGTACATGCATGCATTATATACAAAAAGCAGGCTATAGCAAGAAGAATTGTTTTCAGAGAAATAATAAGTTCAAACAGTTGGGATTAGCAAAGAGTGACCTACAAAATAACAAATAGTAATACTATAAGTGAACAACTAATAAATATAATATATACTATAAATTGCAATACAAAAATTAATTAATTAATGTTATATACTAACAAGGCACATTTAATAGTTAAAATAAAAGGTAATCAGAAGTTATACCCAGCACAATTTAAGACTTCCAAAAAATTTATAACTGTATCCAGAGTTATAACATTATTACAATCTGTACATTTAACTATTGAAGCTATTTCACCAAGATCTAATCAACTTACACAAGAAGAAACTATACTTTTAGTACAGCTAGATCCATCCTTGTTTAATGTGACAAAGCTAGTCAATAAACTAACATTTTACTATTTTACTCAAAAGCATCCTAATTATCTATTCATTCTGTATTTGATAAATGGTCTTGAACAGGGTTTTCAGTTTAATTTTTCTGGTAAACATATAATAATGATTTAACCAAACCTTAAATCTATTGATATTGAACCACCAGCCTTTATAAACTATATAAATAAAGAATTAGCAGCAGGTTGTATGTGTGGCCCATTTTCTTTAGATAACCAACTATATAAAAATTTTAAATCGGTTAGTTGAAAAGAAGGATACAAAGCCTAAAGCATATTGGGTTATCTTACATTTATCAGCCCCATTTGGAGCTAGTATTAATGATGAGATAGATAAATTGAGTTCATAACAAAATATGAAAATATAAACTATACTGTTGAATAGATTATACAATATGGCAAAGGTTGTATATTATCAAAAATTGATATATAAGATGCTTATCGTATACTATCTGTGCACCCTATTGATCAGATTCTTCAAGGTTTACAATGTAATAACAATCTATATTTTGACAAAGCACTATCATTTGGGAACAGAACATCAGGTGGCATATTTTGTCACTTTGATGATATAATCACATAGATAGCAGTCCAACAGAAAATTAAGTTAATTATTCACTATGTAGATGATTTTCTAATTATTTCAAAGAATTATACAAACAAGAATTGGACCAATTTCTTTGAATCTTAGAAATATTAAATGTTTCTTATAAACCATCAAAGTTTGAGGGCTCAAGCACAACAATCACATTTCTTGGAATGCTCATTGATACTGTAACTTTGTCAATATTGATACTAGAATCAAAAAAGGCCAAAGTATTAGTAATGTTATTAGAATAGAATAAGAAAAGGTGGTGTTACAGGAAGGAGATTCAGTTACTGGTCAGGTTGCTTATGTGGTTATATCAAATTATTCTACAGAGTAAACCTTTTGCTCAATGTTTCATTAAAGCTCTAGAAGGAGCCAAGAGTTCAAAAATTCATGTTAAGTTAATAAATCAAATAGAAGCAAAGATTGCATAGTGGTCAAAAATTCTTTCTAAATAGTCTGGTGTATATTTAATAGAGGACAGACATGGTTGCAACCTGAGGTTCAAAATTTATTCACAGACACATCGAACCTGGGTGGCGGTGCTACTTATAATACTTATTTTACAACTTTTAATTGGTCTAGATCTTTAGATATAACAATATTCAATATCCAAATCTGTGAGTTGTTAACTAGTCTCATTGCAATACTCACCTTTGCACCTTTATAGACACAGAAGCATCTAATAATGTGAACGGTGAGAAAGATAGAATTTGTAAGCTGTATCAGAAAAGTTACAAGGTTGATATATATAATATCTCCAAACTAAAAAAATACCACTACTAATAAAAATACTTTTAACCAGAACACTAAAGCTGCTTTAACCAAACCCTGGTATTGGTAAGGCAACAATCAAGGCATGAAAAGACTTGGTCTGAGTAACTAGAGTGAATTGGTTAAGCTGAAATAGTGTTATATTTAGATAAGTGCCTTTTTATCTCTTTAGTAATTGCTTTACTTCCTTTAACACCTTCATTAACACTTGGAATTCTTCTTTTCATAGGTAATGTGGCTGGGTCTTGTGATCGAAATTAATCAATTAGAATTTAATACAAGGTCATGGTATTATAGGATCTCAAATCAGAGAAAATAACATTGATCACAAATGTAATCAGGGGGTGATTTTCAATATATAAAGACTTGTATTACTAATACAAAGCCTCTTTCTTACTAAATATGACAAACAATATGCAAAAGTCACAGAGGCAAGATAATATGAAATTGACAAACGATTTTTTAACAATCAGGGTACAACAGTTTGTAAGCAAACACTTCTATTCTTATTTCAAAGTTTTGGAACTCTAGGAGTTGTTCTTTATTCAAGATAATTTTCATTACTTATATACATTATTTTTCAGACTAAGAATTGTTATTTATCCTTCTTTTCTATTTTATAATTCTTTTCACAACAATAATTTCTATAATTCTTTTCATAACTATAATCATTATAATTCTTTTTAAATCTTTCGTTATTATAATTTTTATAAATCTTTTCGTAACTATAATTCTTTTCATAATGATTTTGATGATTGCTTCCATTTTCATACAAATAATTCAAATACTACTAAAAATGAAATACAAATAAAAAAAAATAAATCAACTTATATATTATATCAGCTGGTAACACACTCGGAAAGAAAAATTTCAACTATTACAATGGACAGGGACACTTGTAAATCAAGAAACCCAGTGATTATCACATCACATAAAATTATATAATGACATTATTTGTTTACTTGCATTAACAAATTGGCTTAAACTATACTATTACCTAACCCTAATACTAACCTTAACTTAGGCCAAATGATCAATTATATAATGTGATGATCACAAATTTATCACTGAGTTTCTTGATCAACAATCTACCTGACAGACAACCAAGCTAATGCAGAAGCATATAATACAGATTACTGCAAGAATCTCACAATTAATGATATAATAGCAGAAATGTCATGGCACAAATTCAGAAATTTTTCAATTAAACTAGAGTATATAAGCAGCAAAACAACTCAAAGGCTGACCTGTTGTCATGCAATGGCCATAGAAAATATATAGATCAAAACTCTTGTATATGCTTCTTACATCCAATAACTTCAGACAACTATACTAATCTAATATCTGCTATTCCGTCACTGCTACAATAAGGCCAGGAAATTATGAAGTATAGCAAAGAACTAGGGTGTCACATCTGACAGCAGTAAAGCAAGTAAATAGACATCCTACAACTATAATGACATTGTATATGCAGGCCAAAAAGATATTAGGAATAAGCCCCCCAATGTATAGAACTTATAATGCAATTACAAAAAGATATCAGAAATTAGCAATAAAACATAAATAGTTAAACAGTAATGGATCAGTATGGCCTATATCAAGAGATAACTTAGTGAAATGCATTGCTTATTTTTACATAAAGGTTACTCCACAAACAATCACATCTTATTAAAACTCTTTCTGTAGATCAATTTTACTAAAACCAGAGCAAAAAAAAAACCCCTATGAAGAAAGAAAGTTCTAACTAAAGGATCTCAGGCCCTTAAATAAACTTGTCCAGCACAGCTGATTACATAATAAAACAATAAGCTTTTCTAGAAATTTGCATCAAAATAACAACAACTAGACGAAAGACAAATAAACAACACTCCTTACAACTTTCTACCCACCAGTAGTGAAGTTCTTATGGACCTGTCAACCCCATCTCAAGAAACATCTCAAGACAACATGCAGACTGTTGACAGCAGTACAACTAATAGCTAAATGCAAGGCTCAACACAAAAGACTTTCAGTACTTCTGGACAACAAAGTGGATTCTTTACTTATTTCTCTCACAAGACAATTAGCTTAAAGGCTACAACAACTGCTAGTATACAACAAAAGGATCCAACAGCAAAATACACCAAGAAATTTATTAAGATTATATTAAAGACTAGGCAAAATAAGGTGTGGCGACTTAGTTTAGTTGATAAGTTGTCGCACCACCAAGCAGCAAAACAAGAGTTCGAATCTTACTGGTGACGAAATTTGAATTTGCGGAAATGCATTACAGTAAAACTGTATGACATATCAATCGGTAAGCACCTATTACTTTGGTCTCACCAACTCATATTGGGAGGTTGTAGAACATAGTGTAATATATGAGTTATATAAAATCTGAGTGAAGCAACCAAATAAATCCAAGTGATCAGGAGATATGAAAGCCCGCTTGAGAAGTTCCAAGAAAAGATCTTTGACAGTGCTATATAAAGAATTATTATCTGAAGAACCAGACACTAGTAGTAAAACTGAATAAAGACCGAGTGTTTGGCAAGCGCTATACCAACCAGGCTACCAGACTAGCTGAAGGAAAAAGAATTCATTCAGAATACCAGAGAACACCCACTGGTCTCTCGCGGGCCATCTGAATTGAAAGTTTGGTGCACTATTAGTTGGCATCAAAGTACTGTTGATAGTCCGTAAAGTGGATACTAAGGTTTGGGTAAACTTTGCAAAGGCACAGAGTAGATAATGATAAAGGAGGTAAAAAGCTGCAAG
>CAJVPZ010002414.1:0-12462 GCA_910592135.1 Racocetra fulgida | reverse complement strand
GACCACATTGCAATAATATGAGCATTGCATATATTTTTAATAGATCTGCGAGTTGGTTGTTCAAATATATATTGTTCGTATTGAATTTGGTATAATGGGTTATATATGTTGTTGTTAATGAACTGAAGTGTAGTTAAATAGTTAGCATTTTTTGCTAATCTGTACGTGATTATTTATATAACATATACTTATTTAATTAAATAACAAAAATAAGCTATAAGTATTCATAATATGTACATACAAATAATGAAACTACCTAACCTAGGATCGCCAACAAAACTATATACATATAATCTTTATCATCACATAACGATCAATGAAAATAAACAAATAATGAATTTCAACCTAGTGTAATATTACAAATTCAAAACAAACGTTCGTATTGTCAAAAATCTTTTATAACTCAAAATCTGTATAGGAAACCACTTCCTGCGTATTAACAAAAAGTTTTTCTTGACCAATTTTAGTATTAAAATCCTTAACTCTAACACTAAAATAGACCCTAACACTAACATAAATGAACATATAGTTGTAAAGCTATAGTTCTTAAATTACAGCTATTATCATCATCAAAAAGAACTGCATACATGTAATATATTTGTTGGACAAATTCCAGCACTAATAGCACTGGATATTCAAACTTTATTAAAGAGATATATAGCATATATCAGCGTGTTTAATATATCATTGATAAGATATATAGCATACATCAGTGTGTTTGATACATAATTGAAAGAGAGATATAGTATACATCAGGCCGGCAGTAAAGAGACGTTTAAACTGCCACAAAATGGCAGAATTCTACTGAAGAAGGGTAATGCAGGATGCAAAATTGATTTGGCACTTGAAGGGCTGCTATATCCATTATTGTCATATTTTTCTTGTTAAATTTGGTTATATTAGTATTCGCATCGTAAACTTCTAAATTGGTAAGTTTTATTAAATTTCTACTTATCTTCCCTTTGTATATACTGGATTCTCTTGTCGGAACCTGGATCACCTATGTGATTGTTGCTTGCTAATGCATCACTGCTTAGCTGTCTTTTCGATCTGTTGACCTAGTGTCAACTTGAATTCTGGAACACAAAAAATTACTGAATGACTGTTTTGCCGATTTAATAAGTTATTAATTTTGGCATGATCAGTATAGTATTTGTGAGGCTAGCCTAAAGCCAGGTATGTACGTAAATTAAATTAATTACTAATCAATTTATGAATTAAACTACAAGCTAAACATATAAAACACTACAAGGCTTCAAACGGCCTATATATTTATATTCTAACCAAAGCTCTATTTCTGATTATAACTCATACAAATATCAGTCGAGCTTTTCCTCCATTAAAATCTTTAGATTATGTCTTTCAACATACTCAGAACGTTTGAAAATTCGACTTATTGAAGATCTGCTAACACCTAACTGTTTAGCAATTATTCAAGCTGATATCTCTTTCTAAATATTTTTTGACTATTTGCCAGTGAATATACTTATATTTCACCAGAGTTGTATCAATATTGGCTATCTGTTAATTATCGTTACTGTGCATTCTAAATAAATGTCATTTAAAGCCCAGTATTTTATATGTTTCATGCGAGCTTCAATTTATGAATCGATTATAAATCAATTTAATATTTAAGTATATACGTAGATACGTATATACCAAAATCAATAACTTGGGCCATTCAATGTGCCAAATTGGTTGTGGTTAAAGGAAAAAAGATTTAGTTAGTGACAGTGTTAGTAGAAAAAAGAAACAGAACCAACATGAACGTTACCGAAAAACTAACCCAACTCACCTAACTGCCTTTGAATAAGCCTATTCTTGCTTATAATCGTATAAATCCTAGAAAACTGTCTACTTTGTGTTCACTAATCCAATATCAGTATATAATATAAACGGTACTATTAAAAAAAAAAAAGTGACACAGCATAGCGAAACGACAAGAAAAACAACGTTGATGACACCAAAAGTGACAATGCAAATTTAAAGCAACACCAAAACAATGACACTTACAGGTTCAAAAAAACAACAATCAAAAATTATTATTGATGATCACTATTTATAGACCCTGTGATCAGGAGTGCATTATATTGTTACACTGTAATACATCGGGTACAAAAAATTTTAGTATACCCTTAGGGTACACATATATTAATTCTTTTAGTATATAAGCAACTATATTTTTTTTCTTATAATTTAAAAATAAATTCTGCTATTTTTTTTTTTTTTTTTTAATGTTAAGGTGACCACTTGGGGGTCTGGCACGTTTATTAACTTCGGTTGTGAATGCCAGGGCAGCCACAAGACCACCCCTAACTTTGTTACATTAACAAGAGTACATTCTAGTCATATCTGCGCCTTTTGAGCACCTAATTAAGTAGTTCCCTATTACTAAGTACTACACTAGATGCCATACTTATAACCCACTATTACTTGAGTTACCCAATTAAACCCTCTGATCAACTTAGCGCCGTCAGATATTCTCCCCAAAGAGAAACTGCCGCTAAGGCCCCTTAGAACTAATTTATCCTCGTGATAAACCTACTAGAGCGGTCCATGTCCCACAAACATGTATTACTTAGGTTTTTTAGTAACTTACGCCTAGGCCAAAACCAAGTACTTGCGGTATTTCTCCGCTACTGTTACCTACTCCTTGCGCTTGCAAAGTTCACTCTACTCCAGCTCTTACTCATCTAATCCAAAACCCTTCCACTGTTTTACCAAACTTCCAATCCAGATAGCCCAGTTTGGTTCACAAGTTATGTTATCTGCTTTTCTACTGGCTTAACCCAGATACCGGCCTGTGCTCTTTTCCTCCAGTCGATTCCAGCGGCCTGGTTGATATAGTGCTCGCCAAACACCCGGTCCTCGTCCGGATCCACAGCTTATTGGTATTCTTCTCGAACTTTTCAGAGCCATCGAAAGTAGTGCTACCTCTCTACTCAGGACTTGCCAAGTGGATTTCTATTCGGGACAACGTCCAACAGATTTACACAGATTCTGGAGACTTATTATGGGTTTACACCGCCTTTTTATCAGTTTGTATCCCTTCGTGTAACTTCTTTATTACACAAATGCCCCAAGATCTTCCAAGTTTGTACTACCACCCGATTAGGGCTTGCGAGATAAGCTGTCCGTTAGGCGATCATTACGCCTTGCACCTATTTGGTCTGACCGTCGTTATCCCTTAAATTGTTATACAGGCAAATTTGCCTGTGTTCATTTTTTTAAACTCTAATTTTTTAATAAAATCTTAAATATTAATTTTAGCAATATACTTTCTAAGTAAAATATATTTTTAAAAATCTACTTTATTAACTTTGTTAAGGAAATTTTTTATAATTATTAAAAAACTTTTAATTAATTAAAGTTCAAAGTTTGTGTAACATTAGAGTTTACTATTAAAATTTTTTTTAAGTTTTCTAAAATTTTATATGTTCCCGAAGCTAGAAAAAATTTTTGCTCTTAAGACAAGTATTAATTTTTACAAGTTAATTACTAGATTTATAATAATTAAACTTGTAATCCATTATTCAAACTATAAAGTTGTATTAGAAACTATAGGTCTAAAATTAATATTTAAAAAGTTTGTCATAGATAAACTAAAATATTTTTTTTTAAAAAATTATTTTTAAAATTGCATATTTTTGGTTTATAAGTAACCTAAAATTTTTTTCTTATAATTTAAAAATAAATACTATAAAAAAGTAGTCTATATTTTCAAATATTATTATACCAAATTTTATTTGAATATTCTAAATTGTTAAAAAAATAGATTAGTAGTATATTTATAGTACCAACACAGGCAAATTTGCCTGCGTTAGTCTACAATCTAAGGGATAGTGTTTTTTATAGTGTTTTTATAATATTTTTATTGTATTTTTATTGTGAAATTATTGATATTTTTGATTTATACTCAAGTAAACCTTATTATTTATGATTTATTGTTTAATTAATTCATAATATTTTTGTTTTAGTTTAGGCTTTTCTTTAGCTTTTCTTGTTTAAACATATTTTTTAACTACTTAAATAATATATTTTTTGACTTAACTAACAACAACTCATTTTATTATTAAAATATTTAATATAAGGTTAAGCCAAGCAAGCATATTATAATAGTTATAAACAATCAATAAAAATAAATTTGTAATTATATTAATTTTGTAACTATAAAGAAGATAATTTTAACTAAACTAGTATAGCCAATAAAATAATCAGAAATTTGTACAATTACAATTCTATTAGCTAACTACATAAGTATTGCATGTAATAGCTGTTACTATTCTAAACTCTTATTTTTTAAGAAAACTAATCTTTTTTAAGTTAATTATTTATATAAAAAACAATAAAAAACTTATTTTTAAAACAAATATAATAATTTGAAATTATTAAATATCTTTCTATATATAATGTATTATTATTTATTTAATCTAACGGTATATAATTTATTTTAACAAGTTTTTATAATATAAACTCTTTACTCTATTTATATTATTAAAAATAATAGTTAAACTTTAAATACAACCTCACTTGTTTATAAGTTAAATATTTATTTTTTAAATTTTTTTTTCGTCAAATTGCATTTAGAAAGAAAGGTCTAACTATATAAGAAAATTATTAAGAGTCTTCAATTTGCTCTTTTAAATTAAAACTAAAAAATGATCATTAAAAAGTTTTTAATTTGCCCTTCTATATTAAAATTAAACTTTCTTGATAAAAATAAACCTTGATAATTATAATTTTTGTTTAAAATTATAAAGAATACACCGATTGACTAGTTAAGTAACACTAGTTACACAAACTCAAGGCCACGAACGAGAATCTAAACTTAATAACAATAAGGAAAATTACTATTGCGTAGAATAAAGTTCTATTTGTAAAGATTTAAATTTAAAAAATAAAGTTATTAAGATTTGAAGAAGTAAAAGCGGTTCTCACCATTGCGCTGGCGTAAAAAAAATTGCATTAGGTACCAGCACATGTAAATGCTGAATGAAAAGAGACAAACGTGCTTACTGCACAATTTCATTATTGTTTGAGGGTGAAGCATCAATATGCATAGCACAACGATTCGATGCAATCATTTTTCATGTGCAGAAAGGCACAAGACCAAAAAAGAAACGGGGTTAAAAATAAACATTTAACCATAAATTGCCAAATTGCCTAGAATTGTCTAGGACAGCAAAAAATTCATTACGCCACTTATGCCACTACAAATGATACTTTTAAAATGTTATGTTAAATTATCTGATACGTACGTACGTACGTACGTACTCTTTATTTATTTTGAATATCTATATACTATATATATATATATAAACATATGTACGTATATGAACAAATATTACTTACCATTTGGGTTACGCAAAATATTATCGAATAATTCAGGATGTTCGAAAACACCATTTCTGTCCAGACAATATCCAAATTTTCTCCCTTCTCCCATATTATAAATAACCCTAGTTTGTCATTTTGCCCATCAGTTTTCCCTATACATGGGTGTCTACGTAAATTACTTAATCTTAATAAAAAATTATTTCAATATTTAGTCTGTCGAAATTAAATTTTCTTAGTGGCGAAATTAATTTTCATAGTTGACGAAATTTTTAGTGAAATTATTTGAATTCTTTATGCCAAAATACATTAGGTAGTATAGTTACTTTGTGGAATTCATATAAAAAATTAGCAATATCAAAATGTTTGTCGAAATTACTTTTTTTAAAAATAATTTAGACATCCATGTATAGTTTTCCCCTAAGGTAGGTCTTTAATCAATCATCTGTATGAATATAGGTTAGTTTTATTGATAAAATAGACAAATACCAATTTCATTCCGTAATCGTTCTTTGGAATACAAAATTTCGATAGGAATCAGTTTTATACGTTGAAAAAAAAAAAAGGAATCTTCGTGCACATTTCAATCTTAGCTAAGTAACATTCTTTTGTAAGATAGACAGTCTAGAAACAGTTCTATATAATTAACGTTTGAATAATGTTAGAACTGCGAGTAGAAATTAACCTGAACGCTACCTTGCCGGAATAAACGTAAAACTAGGAAAATCTCAAGCCTCAAAACCAGAACTCCGAGTGAATATTTGGAATGTGTCGGGATTATCGGCGATGGCCTTTGTACAAACTTAATTCGTGTGACACATGATGGAATGGATAATCAATAACGATAATATCTGTTCACACCAAAATGCTTACTCAATCTTTTTGTGTGGCAAGCGCCAAAATAAATCCGCAATATTTGCCCTAATTAAATATGGAGTAAAATTATATAAACGAAATTTACAACTTACATAAACAATAGAGCAACTCTAATGGGAACTTACGTAAAAAAATTGATCCAAAGGTAATGATATGAAACAGCCAATTATAAATATAATTTCGTGGCGGTTCTTTATATAAAATAATTTCTTCACCTTGCTTGAGCAAACTCTGTAATTCTTTGGTCACCGCGTCCTTTTTCCTTGAAAGAGAAATCGCTTTAGCCGTGTGTTTAATTACTAATGATTTTGTTAAAGTAAATTGTTCAAAAGATTGCGATAACCTACAAAATTGTTGAGTAAAAAGCAATCAATACGTACTTAAATATATATACACATAGAATAAGTATATATATGGTATATATATTATCGATATATATATATGTATATATACTAATTTCAAAGTACCTGGTTGAAAAATTGATATTGAATTCAATGGAATGTGGAAATACTTCTGGAGGTGTATATAATTTGTGAAATTTAACCAACGTGGTAACTTTCTCTTGATCACAGTACGTTAGGGTAACTAATGAAATTTTTTTTTTATGAAAATCTGAAATTACTGCGGATAATAACAACTTTCAGTAGTTTTCTTTCGAACTAGTATGATGATTAATTTTTTTATTTAAAGAACTTTGTTTAATTTAATGTAATAGAGATTTTTCGATTTATTCTAATTTTACAAGTAGTAAATTCTTTAATATTAATGAGCTTTAACTAACTTAAACGAACATAAAGCAATTGAACTTTACAAAACCGAAGCCATTGTTGAAAAGAGCATAATAAAAGCTATCGATTAAAAAAAAAAAAAATGGTATAAAAAAATTCATATTTTCGCTCAAAAAATGTACCTTTAGTTATATTAAAAAAAATATGATTACAATATTCAACATTTATTGCTAAATAAAAAAAAAAGTTAATTTTCCGAATCATTAATAAAAAACCCATAAAAAATCCTCAATAATAAACAATACATATAACCCTAATTATGGTTTGATTTATCGCACCCTAAAGGTACGAAAGTAGAATTGATGATTTAGATAATCGGCATGTCAATTATCATGTGATGCTGATTTTTATAGACCTTAGATTAACATTAAGAGAACATCCGACTGTTTCGGGGCCTTTTTTCATGCACCTCCTAATGACAGATGGGGTAATTCCGCCCTTTCTACTATAAACTGCTCCAGATTTGGGGCCGAGGTAACAGTGATAGTATATCAATGACTTAATCCAATCCGGAGAAACGGCCCGAAACATGTCATACAAGGAAGGCTTTTTATCCTGTGTATTTATGGTCCCCGAACGGCACTGCCCGTTGGGACTTTTCTGTTCTCACACTTTTTTTTTTTTTTGCGGTCGTCTTCGCTAAGAACAAAAATACATAAAATAGATAAAATTACATAGACGTGGGCTGGAATACCACGAAACATAGTACAGCCTATAACCTTTTTTTATCCTTTAAGAAAAGTACGATACTAAATAAACATATAAAAAGTCCTTTTCAAAAAAAAAAAAAAAAAAAAAAAATGCCACAACCTTTAACAATTTTGCGCCCGACCATAGCCGACGTGGTTAATGATGCACAACTTCTCAAGGCAGTTGAAATTTTAAAAGAAAAAACGTTGACTTCAGCCTCCTCATTAGCGAGTGTGCTGAATGTCGTTAAATACGTTCTTGGCAAACCATACTTCCCTGAAACCTTATTTGGAAACAAAAAAACCGTTGCTTTCGATATTAAAGGTCAAAGCTACGTAGTCAAATTTGCGTCTTGTAATAAAGGTCCTTCCGAAGCAACCCCTACGGATGGTGACAACACACGACTCGGAAATAACGGGTCAAACAGTCACTCTTCGCACGCTTCTCAGTCGTCGTCCTCACCACAACTCTTACAGCCTACCATTGCTGACATCCTTAGTGATTCCAAATTTCTTAAACTTATAGATCTACTCAAACAAAAAACTGAAGAATCTCCACTCAAATTAGCAAGTTTACTATGTATCATAAAGGCAGTTCTTGACGACGTTGGATTAAGAGGTCGATTATTTCAAAATAAAATAAAGTTTTTCCACAATTCGCGAGAGTACATGATAGAGTTTCATGATCATGATTCGGAACGTATAATTAACGACGCGAATGGTAATTTTAATTCTCAAGAAACCAATACATTCAAGTCAGAACATCACGATGATGACGATGATATGATGGACGAATTGGAAAAAGATGAGATTGAAAATGTTCCACATGAAAACGAAGTGTGGCGCGCTCATATGCCTTCAGCTTCCAAAAGAAAGCGCAGTGGCGACAGTCCCAATTCCGATGAAGATCATTGTACACAGCCAAATCCTTCCGTCAAAAGACGATCAACGGATAAACACAAGGCGCCACCTCTCAGTAAGCTGACATTGTAATATATTATTGATTAAAGATATATAATAATCAACAAAGAAATTCTTTATTCATTGTCATTTAGGTTGTGAAGCTGTTAAACGTCTTTTCACAGGTATCACCAAAGCAACTCTCATTCAGAGACTTGAAGAATCGAAAGCTTTAATTGCAGCCATTAAAGAAAGCTACGCCAATATTCGTGCACCTGCTCAATCTACAAATTTAGCATCATCATCACGCTTAAACCTTCTGTGTCATCTTCTTCAATCACCACCAACATCTCGAATTGATGGAATCTCTTCTAAAGTTTTCTCAAACTTGGAGCTTTATAAATTATTCACCACCTACAATTCTTACAAAGAGGAAGTCGCTCAAAACAACCATATTGATCCGCTAAACTCACCAAATAAACGCAGCCATACCTCACCTTCTTCAGATCCATCGTCGCCTATCACTTTTCCTACTTATTCTTCGTTTATCGATCCAACCGTTACCTTACACATCAAAGAACAAACTGGTGGTAAAGAAGTTGGAAAGCATCGGTTGAATTGTGCGTGGAGACTTAGCATATTATGTGAGTTACTAGGTAAAGGAGTATTGCTGATGACCAAAGAATTGAGTGGAGCTAAATTGGAACGAATTCTTGTTGAAGAATTTACCAAATTAGTAGAATTCTTGAAGAACTCGGATAATCATGATTGGGTTGCTAATGTTAGAGAGAAAATGGAGTTGTCAGGATTTGATGAGGTTTACGCGCCATTAGCTGAAGCAGACATAGACAACAGTTCTAATAATAACTCCGGAACTGTTTCCGAAGCCGTTGGAATTAACAACGATAATCATATGGAAATGCAACAACCGATGAAACCTAATCTTGGAATCATCACATTTGCAGTCGATCACAACATTACACAAAATGTGATCGATCCAAGATTGACTATCCCGGAAGAGGATCTAATGAATCATGGACATCACTATTCGGAAGTTGACTCGAAAAACGATCCCCTTGTCATGAGGGCTCCGGGAAGTGTACGTCCGATCTCATATATCAAACGTGATATGAGAACAGAAAGTCAAAAATATTAAAAGCTTGGCTGGTAATATTGCTTAATATTAGCAAATCAATTTCTGTGTAGAAATTAGTTCGTAAGATTTGTTTTTGTTTCAATTCACAGTAGAATGATTTAGCATCTTCAAATCTGTATATACATTAGTCTGCATGCCAGAGATTATTTTAGGTTTGGTTTTTACTTTATTTACCTTTTACCTTTTTTTTGGTGGGATGGGGAATATATCTTGAAATTGCAGCACTTTATGTAAAAGATGAAGTTAACTGTATATTTTTTTTTTTATACATATTATAAATCGTAAGCGCCTTTAGGCATTTTTTTACATCATTTTTCTTTCAAAAAAAAAAACAAAAAACAAAAAAAAACCACAAAAAAAAAAGGACATCTCCGTTTAACGAAAATTTCCAACAATATATATTTTTCTGTTAAAAATTTAACGTATAACTAACTATGCTATCTATGCAGTCAACTCAAATTATGATAAATTTATTGTCTTTTTTTTTCTATTCTTTTTTATTCTTTTGCTTTCTATTACTAAATTCAAAGTTTTATAATGTTAATATTTACTTATACTGTTAATTCATTGTTGATTAATTAAAATTTTGGGGAACAATCGAGGTTTAAAATTTAGGGATAATTGCAATCGTAAAAACCATTACGTTCATAGAATAATTTTCGCAGGCGAATACGATTCGTTTATTATATCGATAATTAGTTTTTTATACTTTAAAATAGAAAGAATATTACAAATAGATCATGTTATCATTACCCTAATATTAACAAATGCTAAAATTAAATAGATAGGAAGAATTGATCTAAAGTTCCAATTGTGCGTATAATCGGACTATAATCCTTGGCATTTCCGTTCGACAACTTTCCAACCTCATAAACTGACCATGTGTTATCAGCTGTATTTTTGCCCACACAACACATTATGACAGCTTGTGATTGGCTAGCCGTTTTAATTGTATAATTACATAAATTTATGTTAGGTGTAGTTGAATCATACATTTTGAAACTTGGGTTAGGAAAGTGACCAATATTTGGCGAGTTCCATGCTGACAAAATAAAATACAATTTTGTAATATTGGGGGGAAGGTCCGAAAGATTTGCCGTTATGCGATGATGACCTTTTTGAGAAATATAATTAATTACAAAGTAACATGTCTTATATTAGATATATAAATTATATGCATTTACTTACCTCTTCGATTGACATGATCCATAACGTCTCCGGAATGTCCCATATTTGGAATATCCAAATAACTGGTTGATTGATAGTCGAAATTTCTCCAATGCAAATTCTTGGCATAAAGCATACACGTGCCATCAAGGTAATCACAACCACCGGATGGATAACCCCAGTACAGATCGAATGTTAAATTTTGAATAGAAAGCTCTTTTGAAATTGAACAAAGAAGCACTATGAGTTGAATGTGACTGTCGGCGACTATGCCATATTCACTTAGATACTTATGTGCTCTTCCTGTATTAAAAGTCTGGATCAAAAAGTTTTATGAATTTTTTATTTACAGTACGTGGTTTAAAAAAAAAATTATAAATAATAACAATAAATTTACAAACATTTAATTCTTTGCCTTTATGAATCAACTTTTGTTTCGAAATTTCAACATTCGTTTTACTTTTTATTGCTTCTCTCAAACCAAGAACTGTTTTAATATTCTCAAGTTGAAACGTAAGTTTTTCTCCATTTAATAAAACAACGTAGAAATATCCTGTTGCTGCTCCTGCATTTGCATTAACTTCAGTTGGTTCACTGCTGCTTGAACTTGTAATTTGTGAAATATTTTCAATATCAATTCTGAACGAAGCTTTTTCCCAAGAATCAGTTAAATCACGGATTTCTTTTTGTGACATTGAAACCGAACATTCTGGACATGTACTCACGGGTTGAGATTTTAAATGCTTTACTATGCACTGTAAAAAAAAAGTATTTAGAATAATTATGTTTCGGATTAGAGTTTTTTTTTAAACTTACCTTCAAACAATAAGTTGAAACATGATAACATTTCTGACTTATAGTATCAGAAGGAAACTCTCGAGACAATTTATCGTGTAAACATTTAGAACATTTCATTTTAATATTATACAAAGATTAAAAGAATTGTTTTCTCGCGGAGACAATAACATATTTATCCGAAATTTGTATTCGGTATCGCGTATCACGTGCAAATTTTTTAACAAGGTGGTGTGACTTTATAGAGATTTAAATTTCAAGTTTCGCTTATGTTAGGGTTAGTGTTCGGATTAGAGTTTAGGACTAGTAGATATATAGTAATATTGCTCAAGAAAGATTTTTGTTACTGTTCCTCATAAGCCGAAAGCGATTTTCAATCTCTCCCGGCATTGTCAAAAATCCACTCTTACATGATAACAGAAAAAATATTAAAGCAGTTAATTACTGTTACGTGATAACAGAAACAATCTTAAAATTCACAATGAGTGCAGTTGTTCGGTAAAGTCAACTTACTCGACTAAGGGTGTTCCCAAGCATCTTACACAATGGATCGGAGGAAAATTTTTAAATATATCTGTCTCAATCAATCAATTAAATAATGAGCTCAAGCATCTCAATCAGTGACGATATTTATAGAAATATTCTTTTTCTATTTTTCGTGATCTACGTTATGTTACCTAGGCTCAAACATAGTTTGATGTGGTCGGATTTGTATTACCGGGTTTTTATTAGATTTGGTAAAATTGATTTTCAAATT
>CAJVPZ010002413.1:0-12468 GCA_910592135.1 Racocetra fulgida | reverse complement strand
GAAATGCTAACTATATGAATTAGATGTTCGATGAAGAAAGCGTGGAAATCGGCCCTTTTACGACCCTTTTTATATTAGCTATTTCGGTGGCTTGGGATTACGTAGCCTGTTCTTGTGATTTGACGTTGATTTCTTCTCCGAACGACCCTTGGGGAGCCGGGGTACGTGGCACGTGATGTTTGGCCCTTGACAAATGCTCCCTGTCATTTCGATCCGTTGACCCCTGTCAACATGCATTAAATGACTTATCATTTGCGCATTATAAAAGCAGCCTATATTATTACCGCTACATTATTTAACATACATTTACATGACTGACTTATGATTTGCGATTTATATTATCCAAGCATTAATCCTAGACATCAGGAATAGTAAAATCATTTGTTTTCTTATTACGCTTTAGAAATACCATTCTGCCAAATAACTTTGGCTTTAATAACGTCCTTTTCGCACTCATAACATTTCCTGCATCTGAAAACAAGCGTTCATTTGGTGTGCTTGTTGCAGGAATTGCAGGAAATTTTGGGCCATTTCACATAAAATCGGAAATTGCTGTCTTGGTAAAGACCACCATACCATGGGATCTCTCGTTCAGGAAGAGTAAGATAATTTGTAACTTCGTTATTATCTTGGTTTTGAGCTTGATGACAAAACAGATTTAATTACAGATTCTAATTTGGATGTCGATGAAATAACTTGTTTAGGTAAATAGTGTCGCTCCTTAAATTCTGTATACATAGCACGTAAAGTTTATTCAACATGATTTACTTGATTTCGCTCATCAGTCGATAAATCATGTAGTCTTTTGCATTTTGGATCCAATTGAGTTTTTTAACACTGCAAATTTGAAAAAATTTATTAAATAAAATTTGTGAAATTGTTATTTATTAATCAATCAAAAACTTATAACTATAAAACTTATAGTTAAATTTTAATTTGACTGATGCTCGATAATTGAATGGGTTTAAGACTCAATGAATTAAGTTTGTTTCGATGTTCGAAAATTTCGATCTATGTTCGAATAATTATTCACCGATTCCACTCAAATTCTCGGAAAAATTTTTCCTTACCGAAATCTTTTCAGTTTCGACCCTACGTTTTTGGAACTTACGTTGCTGCCTTCGGACTAAAGGTGCAAAGATAACAATGTGTTTCCGGAGAGTTAGGTAATTTACAGGAGAAACCGAAAATTTCGGGTAACGAGCAAATTTTTAAATTGCCCATGTGAACATCTGTAAAAAATTGCTGATAAACGAATCGATAAGTTTTTGATTTTTGCAGTAATTATTAATTCCCTATTAAGCAACTATTGATCCAATTATCAGAAAATTTCAGCTGTCACAAAATTCATGAAAGCAGCTGTAGACTTTACCCTAAAATTTTTTTGCATCGTTACTGTATTACTTGTTGACTTTTGGATTAAGTATAAACAGACCGGACTCTTTTCATATCCCAAGCTGCAACATTATGAGATCATTAAGGTTTCTCATCGTTATGCGCGTACATACGTACTCATACATGTGATTGTGCTTAATGGCTTTATTTGGATCTACGTTACAATTTAACAAGAGTGAATAAGAATTGGAATTGTTTAATCAAATAAAAATTGCTTTGTTGCTACAGATTCTATTATGTTGACACGATCTAAAATCACCTTAGTGCTGGTTAAACGATTAAGTGTTAAAAAATTAATAAAAATTTTAATGCTTTATTCCTTCATAGTAAAATCGTTCTCTCATATAATAACCACTGAAAATATAATAGTCTAAATTAGTAATAAATCATTTCGTAAATTTTTAGATATTTCTAAAATTATCTGCAACAGATCTTTAAGAAACAAAATAAGTAGATTTTCACATAATCTAATTTACCAATGGTGCTGAATCGCAAATTTCCATCTTATAGATTATAACTTTATTCTTTGGTAGTTTCATTTATTTTTCTCAAAAGTTCGTCCTACTTCACCGCCTTCCTGCAGATTTACTTTATCAAAAAGCGTTTAAGTGGACAAGCTTTTATTGAATAGCATTGTACAAATGCAAAATTATTTATCAAACATTGTGGGTAAATGTACTAGTTTATACTTAGTTATTTGTTAATTTACATTAATTCAGTATTAGTAGAGTTGTCCATGTGAGTGATGTAATTGGACATTTTTCCGGTTATGGTCCAGTTTTCGGCGATTACTTCTTTATGAGACATGATGATGACAAGATGATGACAAGATGTGGGTTATGGACATGATCCAGAATATTATGAAACACGGCACAGTAATAATATTATGAATCTTTTATTTTATGAATTTGAAGTATTTCAAGTTTAAAAAGCTGATTTTAAAGTTTAAACTTGTAATTGTGAATACAGTGAATCATCATCATCATATATATTATAGGACAAAATAAAAGTTCGTATTTTATAGAGAAATTATTAATGCTATTAGAAACTTATTTTTTATAACGGTAAATATTTTAAAAAGTATTTGAATTATATTATTACAATGCCTGCTATATCTAATTTTAGCTGAACAATTTCCAGTTTTTATGATAAAAAGAAGCATTATTATTATTCATAAATTTTTTCATTTCCCACCGCTTGATTTAAAACCTTCGAGTTATTAAGCATCACTAAGTATTTGCATATATTTTGCTAAATTCAATTAAGTTAATTTAATAGTCCAGCTAACATTTTGAAAAAAAAAAATGGCTTCAAGATAAAATTGGTCGTGCTTTAAACGTTCACGAGGTATTTATAATTGCTGAAAATAATAACAGTTTAACGCGTAAAAATTAGAACAATCAAGTAAATTTTCTAAAGAAAAAAGTAATATTAGAAAAGTTTCTCAATATAAAAATTTATTATATAAATTATTTTCTAAAAATAATGCACCCAGCATTTTACCTTTTATATGGAAGGTTAAAATTATACAGGAAGCAAAATGGCCCTGTATAGTAAATTAACAAAGAGAAAGAAAAGATCTTCTAAAATGTGAATAGTAGAAACTGCACAAACATAATTGTAAATATAAGTTAGTACAATAAATCGCTTCATCCGACGTCTCAGATAATTGTTATCTTGGTGTAAAAAGAATAAAAAAAAAATGCTCAGTTATTTGAACACACTTGTAATTTTGCAGGAAACTAAGAGGAATTAATGCAGAAAACTGCTTAAGCCAGAAAGGCTTTACAGGAGAAAGGGAAGATTTTTATTTATCAAAAGCCTAAAAGTGGTAACTTGGTTTAAGCATATTTAAAAGGTGTTACAATGCGCATGTGATAATCACTCCGAAAGAATAAATGAACGTTACCGTTACGCAAGGCAATACCTGATACACACGTACGTACGTACGTACGTACGTACGTTGTACATATCTTCAATACAGCAGCAATACAGAAATAAAATTGATAATTCTATGCGTAACGTATTCTCTCATTGCATCAAAATGTCAATTGCAAAACTACCAGAAAAAATCGACAATCGCTTCGATGTTACTAAAATATCGAGTAAAGTTAGCCAATTATATTTAAAAGATAAGTCACAGGATTTTCTTGATGAAATCATTAAAGAAATGTATAAACTATATAATGAAGAAATGTTAAAAGGCAAATGGGACAGTTCAATTCTTGACACCTTAGAACAATTTCTAGTAAAAAAAAATCAGAGTCCGGATTATATTATCAAATATTGCTTAGATAATCGATTCGATTCTATGGTTCAATTCATTCTTGCAATTTGTTATGACAATGGCAAATGGGTTGAAAAGGATGAACATAAAGCATTTATTTATTATCAAAAATCTGCAGAGATGGGTAATTCTAATGGAGTATATAATGTTGGACGTTGTTATCAAAAAGGAATTGGAATTTACAAGGATGAACATAAAGCATTTATTTATTTTCAAAAATCTGCAGAGATGGGGCACGCTGGTGCGATACATAATGTTGGATATTGTTATCAAAAAGGATTTGGAGTTGAAAAGGATAAAAATGAGGCATTCAATTATTATAAAAAATCCGTAGAGATGGAAAGCGCTATTGGAGCATATAATGTTGGATATTGTTATCGTAAGGGAATTGGAGTTGAAAGAGATGAACGAAAGGCCTTTGAATATTATTTAAAAAGTGCCGAATATGGACATTGTTGTGGAATGCATGGTGTTGGTTTATGTTATCAGATGGGGATAGGAGTAGAAAAGAATAAAGATTTGGCATTTGAATGGTATTTAAAATCTGCTGTTACTCAACATAAATGTAGTTATGATAATAACTATTTCAGTTGGATAGAATATGATAATTTTAGAAACATTCAAGAAGTAGGTAGAGGTGGATTTTCTGTAGTATATAAAACATCATATAAAAATCAATTTGGAATATATGAAGATGTTGCAATCAAGATAATAAATGATTCTCATAAAAATAATCAACTTTTTTTAAACGAGGTATTTTGCTTTTTTTTTTTACATGTAAATTTATATTGTTTATGAATTAATTGTATATAAATTGATTATTTTAAGTTAAAGGCGTATCACGCATTTGGGGAATACTATGGCATATCAATGGATAAGAATACCGGTGATTTTATTTTAGTGATGAGTTACGCAAAATTTGGATCATTGCGTGAAAATCTTAAAGATATATTTAAATTGGAGTGGAAAATTAAACTAAAATTATTATGCGATATCATTAATGATCTATCAAATATTCATTCTAAAAATTTTATACATCGAAATTTACATCCTGGTAATATTTTACTAAAACAACAATATGAAGCTTACATTGATTTAGGTTCATCAATGTCAGTTGATGAAAAACAGAATGGCCATATTTATGGAGTTTTGCCATATTTAGCACCTGAGATCTTGAAAGGAGAACAGTTCACTCAAGCTGCTGATATTTACAGTTTTGGAATTATTATGATAGAAATATTAACTGGACGAAGACCTTTCGATGGTTACAATTTTGATGCTGAATTAGCGGCAATGATTTGTCATGGGTTACGACCCGAATTTATTATAAGGACACCACAATGTTATGTCAAATTAGCCAAACAATGTATTAATTCAAAAATGAAAAACAGACCTACGGCTGTTGAGATTATTGATAAGCTTGAAAAATGGAAAAATATTATAGTTGCCCACAATAGTAATATTAAATCAGGTATGAAAAAAAGATCTGATGCTGCTGGGGTTTTTAATAAACTTAAAAAATGGAAAAAATCTATAGTCATCACTAGTGAAGAGATCAAACAGCAATTTTTAGAAGCTGATAAATCAATCAAAGAATTGCCAATTACCTCACAAAAACATGATAACATGATGTATACTTCTAAACTTATTGATATGAGAGAAATCGTTTCAGAGTCTGAAATTTTTAGGATTAATCAATAATTTGATCCAAGAAAAAAATCCATATCAATAAAATTGATACCAATTTATTATTTTAAGATTTTTTATAAATAACAAGATTAAAGGATATTAAATACTTTGATATAGATTGATGATTCCACTAATATTTTGACAATGTCTATCACGAAATGTTTGTCCATTTTCATATTTGTCATTTACAGAGCCACAAAAACTTTCTCACATTGAAATTTTGTCATATTAATACTGGTGAATATAGTAAGTAGATGATACTAAACATATAAAAATGCATTGTACAATATACAAATTTGTGGATTTTAATCAAGACTTTGAATTTTCCGTGTCTTTGCCATACCGGTTAGTCGTTAGAAAAGATTTAAGTTGTCTTTGCATCGTTCATATATTTTATTGACATAATTTTTGGTAATGCAATCCACAAACCTTTATAAATACAACACGAGTTCGGCAAAATAATTTGCAATAAATTTTTTGGGAGACTACAGTAGCACTAGTATATACAACGCAATTAATGGGGAAATTACTTTTTGCGGCTCATGATTAGATTCGAAGAGACGTAGATTTTAAAATTTGAGTTGCGTCAGTATGAAATTCGATTCTGTGATGCGTCAAACCAAGGCTATCATTCACGCAGTGCATAATAATTATAATAATACTTAAATCATGAAAATAATTTATTGTGCATTTCGTTCGAGTTAAACTAAAGAAATATTTATCCACTATAAATGTCAAAATTTGTCATTGAATAAAAAAGAAAAGCATTAATTAATCAAAAATTATAAAATTGAAGTTCTTTTTTTTTTTTATTCTTTAATATTACACCGCCTATTTCATTACTTTGCGTAATCGATTGAATACTTGAAATTAGATAATATTTTAACAGTAAATGAAGCAATGCTAAAACAGAATGTTAGCATGCTTGTAATATCAACAAATATCATTGTAAAATTGGTTGTTGAGGATTGAGGTGGAAGTAGTGATGCAGTAGAATCGTCCCAATGATTAATGTAACTCGCCGTAACTTTCCGTAACTATAGCAATATTACTTACAATATATAATTACGGGACGATTCTACTGAATCACTATGTGAAAGTAAACAAATTATATGCAGGATTCATTAAATTATTATTGCAATTAGAGTAGAAACTATTTGGGCTATTCAAAAAATAGTTGCGATATAAGCTGCTTCATCACAAGCCGAAATATTTCGATCATATTTATAATGCAGCATGAGCGACGCCTAAGGAAAACTAGAATTTGGCTTGACTTTTAAATCTAAACTTACCTTAAAAATCTGAATAATTTAGTCCGTATGTTATAAATTTAAGAGCCAGTATTTTTGTTTTTCTTAGTAACATTTATACAAATCATCAATTTAGTTTAACGCAAACCTTCAATTTTGACCTTACGCATCTTTAATTCAAATTTCAATCTGACACAATTCAGTCTTAAATCACTCATTCTTATTTCACGCACAGCCAATACAAAATATTCGTAAAATATTAAATCGAAATATTAGAGGTAAATAAATTGTAAAACATCCAAAAAACAAATATCAAACAACTAATATCTTATTAGTGTTGAAATTAATTAAAATGCAGTAGATTAACATCTGCAAATATACAAATTCAAATACTAATACAAAATACAATTTAAAACTTTTTCAAATATCATTATTTGAGAGTTCATTAATGATTTTGCACAACTCTTTGAAACTAAATATGATTGTCATAATTTAAGATCTAAAATTTCAAATTATATTCTTTAATTTTATATTAGTGTTTATAATTTTTCATCAAGAATTGTAAACTACAACTAAAAGAATAACATCATTTAAATCATTCTAACTTACATTTCTTTTAAAATTTTAATTAAGTAATTTATTTAATAATAAAATTTAATTATAATTGGAAATTCACCAGCATATATACATATATATATATTATTATCATAAGATGCCATCTCAAAAGTCAAAATTAGAATTAACCTGGGTTATTTTTTGCAAAATAGCATTCCAGTGAACTTTATATAAAATTATTTTTAAATTTATTAATTAAAGATCTTTTAAATTAGATATACTAATTGTGGTATTTCATTAGAAAATGTTGAACCACTATATTTAATCTTTTAGTATTTTCCAACAATTCAGTCCTTTTTTATTGCTGTATTGATAAAAAGTCATCTTGGTTTGATTAAAATTTATTTTATTTGTTTTTAAGATAACAATTTTAAAGCTTTACAAACTTTTTATACTAATATTCTTGCAAAATATCTAACTTGGTCTTTGACTCTTATAAATTTACTTTTATTAATGAAGATGTGTTAATAACACCTGAAATACAAATTAATAAATCTGAAAATTGGGATAAGGTTATTCAAAGGAGGAAAACACATACATTATACTTACCATCTGACTTCAAACAATGGACTAAAAAGATTTTTTTTAGCCTTGAAATTTACACTTGACAAATTTATTCTTTTAATTTGATAATTTCAAATGTCTATAGAAGAAATTATAACAAAGTTAAAACTTGACAAAAGCTCAAAGAACAAATTTATAAGATGACATTACAACAAGGTATGTAGATCCTAATGCATCTATTTTTTCAATTATTTTACTTGCTTATAAAAAATTTCTGTTCTACTTTTCATATATAATATTCACTTTTAAAAAAATCTTGTATTTTGATATTACTTAAATTCATTTTCTAAATTAAAATTATATCTATATTGTAAGATTTAGTAAAGTAAGTGTTTTTGTACATTTTGTCTATCATTAAGACCTTTAATATTCAGTGTTGCAATTGTAAATTTATTTTTGATCATAAAAGATAAGAATATAGTTTATGCTAATGCTTACTACTTCCACTAGAGGTAGAAAGACCTTTACCACCTATCTCTTTTCTATAAAGAGTATGTCTATTATATTGTAGTCCTGTTATCTAAGAAGATCGGGTATTTTTTTTTTATGAGTTACTACTATAAACCCTTTATCTAGTTAGTTACTTATTTCTTGATCTGCCTTTTGCTAAACTTTGTATTTCAACTTGATTAGTATCTTCTATATGATTATCATGTATTACTTTTGCATTTCAACTTAATTGGTTTCACCTTGCACTGTGTGAGCCTGTTTTTGAACTGCCTCTTTATTTACTATTTTCTTAACTACTTCTTGCTTTACAACCTGCATATTCTTTATCACTTCTTTATTGCTACTCAACTTTATCTTTTTTAGAATTTCCTCTATTTCATCTGATAATCTATAAGGGTTATTATATATACTTAGAGATGTATTTTCTATATTACTGTGTTCTTTTTTTAAACTAAGTTTAAATTCTTTATAACGTTTTCTTAATTCCACTGCCTCCTTAAACTGCATACAGTCAGCTTTTATATATCCCTCTTTATTGCAGTAAAAATATATTTTTGGTACTGCTATCCATTTTATTATGACCTTTTGATTCCAGATATAAGTATGATGAGGAAGCCTCTTTATTATTGAGGGATCCTTTGTGCTATCATAAACAACAACCCACTAGTTTGACATTATTGGAGTACTCTCATATATAAGAGGCTTGATAGATACAATAGTTCTGAAGTCTTCTACATCAGGAAATTTTTTGAGGGGATATATATCGATTATAATCGAATTAATCGATTAGTATTGATTAATTTTAATCAATTACAATCAATAAAGGGGTTATTAATTGATTAGAAACACTATCGATTATATTTGATTATAGATATATATCGATTAATACTGATATAAATCATTAATCAATTAATATCGATTATTAAAAAATTCATTAATTATAATCAAACTTTGATAACGATTTTCTTGATAAATAGTAATTAGAATTAGCTAAAATTTTTATTAAAGATAGTATCGATATTCTTCTATAATATATTTAAATTTTATCTGAATTGGTCAAGTAGTTCTTGAGTAATCACTTCTATATGATAGTTAATTTTTTAAAAAAAATAACTATCGTATAGACACGATTACTCAGGAACTACTTGATCAATTTGGATAAAATTAGTATATTTTATAAAGGTATATCAATACTATCTTTAGTAAAAATTTTAGCTAATTCTAATTACTAGTTATCGAGAAAATCATTGTCAAAGTTTGATTATAATTTACGAATTTTTGATATATATCGTTAATAATTGTAATCGTTTATACTCAATAGAGGTGCTATTAATCGATGATAATTTTATGATTTTAATTGATTACAATCTAATTTTAAAATTTCCTGATGTATTGCTGTCTTGATATATCTAGAGATAAATTCTTTTTCATCTATAGGAACATTACATAATTTAACTGTGAAAATAGTTTTTTGAAGATTGGTTGGAATGTATCTAAAAAGTGTCTGCTTAAAGATCATAATTCCTTCTACTGCATATTTTTATAAACTTTCTTTGTCTTTCAAAATTATTTCTAGATCAGTTCTTCATCCTTTAGTAAAGTGAGAAATTGTAGCAATGAATCTATCATCTAATCATTTATATAAAGTGAGTATAATGTCATTTAATAGAATATTTATCAAGTTTTTAATATCTATAATTAATGCATTATTATTCTTTGTTTTGATCTTCCTCTTTTAAAGACTGCAATAAATGTGGCTTTGCCTATCTGCATCTTTGCAAAGAAACTAAACCATTGCTTCACTGAGATGTTCTGTTTGTTACTTTCCTCTGCTATATTATAGATCTTCTCATCCTCTATACGTAATGTCTTTAAATCTGTTTCAACTATTTCTTCAGAATCACCTAATCTAACATTGCTCATCACTATGTTTAGATTTATTTCAGAACCTTCTATTTGATCTATTATAAAATCATCTGATCTTTTATTACAGAACAAGAAAGCATTTTTAGTTGTATTGCTCTGATAAAGATTTTCATCCTTTTTATATACAGCTTCTGTGTCTTCTGCTCAACTTGTTTTGATGCTTGTTGCATTAGTTAGAATTCTCTGAGTTTGATTTTCCTGTGTGCTGTGTTTTTCTGCTCAAAAATAGGCCTTGATCTTTGTTTTCTTTATTTTGAATTTTAGCTCCAGTATCTTGTGTTTTACTTTTTTTTTCTCATTTTTTGCTTTCTCTGGGTCCATCATCTTTGGTTTTTCTGGTACAAGGACTTTTGCCCTATTAGTAATGTGGTATTATGTCTGATTATTTTTCTTTTAACCATCAATTTCTTATTTTTGTCACATGGCACTAATCAAATACAGAGTGACTGTCAATCCTCATTTTGATGTATTTAAAGTATTGAAATGATTTTAAAATTTAAACATGTAATTATAAATATAGTGAATCATTGTATACATTTTAGGATAAAATATAAGTTTGTATTTATAGAGCAAGTATTAATGCAATTAGTAACTTATTATATAATGGTAAAATTATTAAAATATTTTTAAAAAAGAAAAGAATTTGAATTATAATTTGTACAATATTTAGAGTTTTATAATTTAAAAATTGGTAGCAGTAAATTATTACAATGCCTGCTATATCTAATTTAAAAGGCAGCCTTATTGTTATTCACAGTTTTTTTTTCATGCTCCCACAAAATAGATTGAAAACCTTCGAGTTATTAAGCATCGCTAAAAATTTATAATTTTGCTATAATAACTCAAATAAAATTAATTTTAGTAGTCTAACTCAAAAGTTTGAGAAAAAATAGAATCAGAATAAAATTAGTCATACTTAAATATTCGCTAAATATTTATAATTGCTAAAAATAATAATAGTTTAAAGAGGAAAAATTAGGGTCAACAATGCAATCAAGTAAATTTTCTAAAGAAAAAAGAAAATATTGTGAAATTTTCTTAATATTTTTTGCAAATAATGCACAGTTATTTGAGCACACTAATAATGATTTTATTAGGTGATTAATGCAACAGACTTGGTGTAATTTTTGCAAGAAATTATGGAGGTATTGAAGCAGAAAGAAATGTTTAAGCTGTAAAGGCTTTCTAGGAGAAATGGAAGAAATATGGTTATTAAAATTCTAAAAGTGATAACTTAGTTATAAACGTATTTATTCAGAAACATCAGTGATAAATTTACAATTTGTTGAAAGGTGTTACAATGCGTAAGTGATAATCGCACCAAAAGAAATAAATAAATGTTACGCAATGCAATATATAAATAACCAATAAATTTTATGTAACATACTCTCTTATTGCATCAAAATGTCAATTGCCAAACGACCAGAAAAAATCGACAATCCCCTAAATATTACTAAATAATCAGTGAAGTTAACCAATTATATTTGGAAGATAAGTCTCAGGAATTTCTTGATGAAATCATTAAAGAAATGTTTAGACTGTATAATGAAAAAAGATTACAAAACATATAGAACAGTTCAATTCTTGACACGTTAGAACAATTTCTAGTAAAAAAAAAGCAAAATCCGGACAATATTATCAAATATTGCTTAAATAATCAAATCAATCCTATGGTTCAATTCATTCTTGCGTTTTGTTATGAGCATGGTAAATGGGTTGAAAAAGATAAACATAAAGCATTCATTTATTATCAAAAATCTGCTGAGATGGGTAATTCTAATGGAGTATATAAAGTTGGATTTTGTTATAATCACGAAATTGGAGTTGAAAAGGATAAACATAAGGCATTCATTTATTATCAAAAATCTGCAGAGATGGGGAATACTAGTGCAATATGTCATGTTGGATATTGTTATATTAAAGGAATTGGAGTTGAAAAGGATGAACATAAGGCATTCATTTATTTTCAAAAATCTGCAGAGATGGGTAACCTGCTGCGATAAAGAATGTTGGAATTTGTTATGAATATGGAACTGGAGTTTACAAGGATGAAAAAAGGGGCTTTGAATATTATTTAAGGGTAGGGTGTACAAATTTCCAATTTCATATAAAATAGATTGTAGGTCAACTTTGTGTAACAAATTTTATATAATATCATATGATTTACGCATTTACTAATTTCCCCCTAAAGTTTCTATTGGCTACCTGTAGATCACATTTCTGATTGGACAAAATTGACGATCTCTATAACGTGATGCCATTAATCATAGTAAATAACACTTTAATACTATA
>CAJVPZ010002412.1:0-12468 GCA_910592135.1 Racocetra fulgida | reverse complement strand
GCAATACCCAGAATATCTATTTTGTTATCTGATGCCCATTTAAGAGCAAATTCTAATTTGTAGGCATTGCTTTTAATGCCATTAATGTTATGTGTTGCGATATTAAGTTCCTTTGTTTGATTACTATAGTCTCTGCTTGCTATGTACCTAATATTTCTATTTTCCTCTAGTTCTAATTCTCCACTATTCATAACTTCCTTTCCTTTTCTGCTACCTGTATTGTTCAGTGAACGAAGGATAAAATTCCCCTTATTAATGTTCTTTTGCATATTTGTTTGCAGAAAAGGCTTAGATCCTTCACCATTTTTCTTTAATTCAACTATTGCTTCTAAATTTAGAAGCGTTGAGCAGCCAAAGGCTGCTCACTAAGTTTTTTTAGATGTCGCATGATCTCTTGCAACATTGTATGATGTTCATCAATTCTTGCCACTAAACTTCTTTCTTCTGTGGAATACTCATAGCTTGAGCTTCTTGATTCTCTTCTTTTGTTAGAGTCTTCCCTTTCATCTTTCCAACTACTTCCTTCACCTCGGCTAACATCTTTTCTATCTGGTGTTTGGTCTCTTCCACTTACTGAGGACATTCTTCTACTATATCTTCTTTCTCTTGATGAGATCTCCTCTTCATCGTATACTTGTTTTCTTCCTCTTGAGCTATTATTGTAACTTCTTTTCTCTTCTAAACTAATTTCCTTCTTCACATTCTTTCTTTGTTCACTTTGTAGCCAGATGAGTTGTAAGTTATTATATCTTACTAACTTATTCTGCACTTCTCTCATTTCTTTTTCTGTAGCAAAGGTTACTTTTACTATTTGCTTCATAAAACCACTTCTTCTTTTAGATATATAGACTGCTTTAGCCTTTCTGTCTTTCAGATGTCTAAGAAGAAGGGTTTCTGAGAGTCCTTTAGTAATTCCAGTTAATTTTGCTACAAATTTATGTCTTTGATCTCTTTCTTTGTGATCTTCTTTCTCTTTTGATACTCTAGCTAATCTTCTATCACCTATTGGAAGGGCTCAGAGTATATCTTTATCCTCTATCTTTGTAGCGAACTCTATTACTGCAAGCACTCTGCCGTTTCTACGCTTAATATACATATCTTCTATCTCTCTTAATTTTTTATACATATACTTGATTTCTTGTGTCTTTATGTCTGCTGGTAAATCTCAGACTGTGATGCAGTCTATATTTATACGTCTTTCATGATCATATCTTTTTCTTGTTGTTTGATCCTTCTTTTCTAGAGAATTTTCACTGTTGTTAAAATTGTTTTTCTCTTTGTTTACCATTTCTTTCCTAAAGTTTTCATTTCTTTCATAAGGATACTGTTTTCCCTTTAACTTCTTGTCTTGATTTCCTCGCTTCACTTTGGGATCTTTTCTTTCCTCTGGGATTAAAATCAACCAGTCGCCTTCTTTTTTCTTAATTCTTTCAATTGCTGAGTTTTTTTCAAAGTTGCAGTCGAAGGCTACTTCTACCCAAGGGTTTCTGTTCTTGAATTTTTCTTCGACTTTCTTGATATATTTATTCTCACCAAGAATTCTTTTAACATACCCAGCTCTTTCTTCTGCTGAGCTTCCTGGAAGACTGTATACTGGCACATTTGCCAGAAATAGTTGCCCATCTTCACATGATCTATTTTCTGGTGATCAGATACTTTGCTCTAAAGTAGCTGTGAAGACCTGTATACTACTCTCCTCTGTCTGAGTATTATTCAGCTGTGCTTCGATGATGTTTGTTTCTTTTTTGTATTGTGAGATTGTGTCCTTTAGAATGCTTTCAATTGGAGCTTCTTTGTCTTTTTTAATTCTTTTCTCTCCTGTTGTTTTGTTCTCTTTATCGTTTTCTCCTTCTAAATCTTTTATAGATTCTTTGTCTTGATTGCTTGTTTGATGTTGTAAAGAGGCTACCTGCGATGCAGCTTTCACTACACCTGCTAAATCAAAGTCTGATGCCACTTGTTATTCAGTTTTAATGTTCAAGTCTTGCATCTGTTTGATGACCTGATTTATATCTTTATCTGCTTTGACTTTTTCCTTAGGAGAGCTTCTTTTTTTTGGACCAAGTGACTGTGGTTTCTCTACTGGACCAACCTTCTCTATTCCTTTCATTTTACTTTCTTCCTTCTTAATTTCTTCTTTTACTCATACTTGTAATATATTCTATTGATGATGGGTTCGTTCTTGCTATTCTAACTCCAACTGCCCATTGCTAAATTGTGCCTTCTTGTAAATAATTCTCTGCTTTTCTGAGTGCATTTCGGATTTGACCATATAAAATCATTTCATATGCTGTAATTTTGTTTGGGTCTTGTACTATAAGATCCTTAGCAAGAGCATCTATCTCATCTGGTTCATATGGATGAGATGTACGAAGAATTTCTACTAAATCACTACTATTTAAATATCTAAGTACTTTTTCAGATGCCATATACACCAATTCGAGGAGACTATTTACTTCTGATAATTTTCTATCAGATTCCATCAGTTTCTAGAAATTTCTATATATTCGTATTTGCTTTGTTTAGTTTGCACGTGCAAGATTTTCTTTTGTTTACTTTATCTGATTTGTTGTACCGTCATGTATTCCTAAAAAGTACGTATTTGTTTATTTGTTTGTTTTGTTGCTGTGAATCTCAGTCATGTGTTGTTCTTGTTTGAATTTTCGGGAATAAGAGCAATCTCCCAATTTTTTGAAAACTTTTGAAAAAATTTTTGCAAAAGACTTTTGCTTAATCTCAGCTCAGTGCTTCATTAACTATTGTTTTAAATAAATTATAGCTCTTTAACTTGCTGAACCTTTTTCCTTAGTCTTCCAAAAGTTGTTAATTAGGCTGTCTCTTAAGTAAACCTTGAATATTTGTTTTGTCGATTTTGGAATTGAGGATCAGCGGAAAGAGTTTTTTTTCCTTGATATCTGATGAATTGTTCTATTTTTGATTATTATAATTACTATATTTAGATAATAATTGTCAGAGGTATAAATTTGTATAATTTAGTGCATAAAAGTAGTATTTTAATAGACAATCCATCTGTTATCTGGAGAGAATCTGCAAATTTTATAAGTAAATTTTACTATTGAGCCAAATGTGAAGATTTTTTAAAGAAATGTAAAGAAAACTTTTTTTCTTACTAAGTAAATCATTCTTGGGCCCATAACAAAATTGTAGAGAGGTGTGGTGACTTAGTGAAGTGGTTAAGTTGTTGCACCCCCAAGCGGCAAGTTAGAGGTGGGGGTTCAAAACCCACCAATAGTGAAATTTTGAATATCTTGCTTGTATAACAGTTACTGTCTTTCAACAATCAGTTGAAACAGGATCTCTGTAACCTTGGTTGCACCAACAAGATTGAAAGAACATGGGGCATTCGTACAATATATAAATTACATGAAGGCATGCAAGCCGATATTAGTTGATACAAACTCAAGATAAGACCTTGTGTTTATATAAACCCAAAGAACAAGAAAGATGGATGCCCACTTGACAAGACTTGAGTAGAAATGTAGCACAAACTTTCGACAGTGGCTACTGGAATAGGTTTCACTTGAGGCCGAAGAACTGAATGCAGCAAGAACACCCAGCAAGTTGTTCCACCAACCAGACCACTGGCTTAAGTATCGATCAGAAAAAAAAAATTAGCAGATACCATAGGACTGGTGTTTCTTCTAGGCTATCTGAATTGGTAGTCTGGAAAGACCGACTAGAGATACTGAAAGGAAAAGTATTGAGTTGTCTTGAAAGAAGAGTACCGGGGTTTGGGTGAACTTTGCAAGAGCTAGGGAGTTCAGCAGTATGGCCTGCCCCTAAAGGTTTAGAACCTATCTGGTGAACTTATTTGCAGAAAGAATTGGTGATGTGGTTAGCCCGTAAAGATATAAAACCTATCTGGCAAAACTTATTCGAAAAAGACTAGATAATATGGTAATAGTGGGTACCAGACTGCTTTAGCAAGTGATGACCTTGAGAATAAATCAGTTAACCAAGCCAGTAGTCCTATAGATAGTTCGCAAACAAGTCTAGAACTTGAACTAACTAATGTACTGCAGGTTCTGGGTGAAGTTAACATCAGAGAGTTTAATTGAATAATTCAAATAATAGATGGGTTATAGGTACAGCATCTAATGTAGAACCTAGTAATAGACAGACTACTTAAATTAGACACTCAAAAGATGCAGATATGGCTAGAATGTACTCTCATCAGAATGTACTTGTCTGGGGCCTCTTTGAAGAGCACTACATGATTCTATAGTCTAATAAAAGTGATAAGCCAAAGAGGCTAACCTTGACTACAAAAAAAAAAAAACAAAAACTTAATCAAATTTAATAATAAATTTTTTAAATAAATTCTATAAACTTATAGAATTGTTTTAAAAAAATTTTATTAAATTTGATCAAGTTTTGATTAAGTTATTAATATATAAAGTTTTAAAAAATTTAATAAAAACAATTTGCTTGATTTCTATTGACTCACCACATATAATAAAATTTAAAACTAAACTAAAATATTTAAAATATTATTTTATTATTTTTATTATATTATTAATATATAATTAATATATTATTTTTTATTTTATTATATTTTTAGAGAGTTTCTACTTATTATATAAAAATAGCCTTCTCCAGAATTAGTTATTTGACAATTACAAGTTCTAAAATAATCAATCATTTGACAATTGCAAGCTCTAAAATAATCAATTATATAGAGTTTATGTTATGATTACTTTAAAACTTGTAATTGTCAAATGACTAACTCTGAAAGAGGCTATATTTATATAATAAGCAAAAGTTCTCATATTAGATTATTAAAAAATATTTTAATATTAAATTATATATAAATTATATTTAACTATATTATAAATATATTATTACAATATAAATATTATTTAATAGGGTTCAGTTTTTTATATACTTGTACAGCAATGTATTCCTTCTAATTAGCTAATTAAAATAAAAAGTTTTGTATTATATTACATTTAAATTAAAAAAATAACAACCTCTAAAATCTGATTCATTAGGATGTTGGTTTAAATGAAACCTTATACTAATTAAATAGCAATATTAAATAAATATTTATATTTATATTTTTAAAGCAATTAAAATTTAAGTACTTAATTAATATTAAATTTTATATTTATTAAGAGAAATTATAAGCATCTTCTGTAGGATATATATCTTTCAAAATTCTTTAAAGTTTATTTATATTAAAATAACACTTAGTTTAGAGTTAGAAATGTAAGAAATATATGTAAATTTTTCAAAAAAAATTTTTTTTTTTTTTAATATTAAGATGACCACTTTGAGGTTTGGCATGTTTTATTAAACTTTGGATCGAATGCTAGGGTAGCCACAAGAGCCACTCCTGACTTTGTTACATTAATGAGAATACATTCTAGCTATATCTGCACCTTTTGAGTGCCTAATTAAGTAGTTCCCTATTACTAAATACTACATTAGATGCTATATCTATAATCTACTATTATTTGAATTATCCAATTAAACCCTCTGATCAACTTAGCACTGTCGGATATTCTCCTTAAAGAGAAACTGCTGCAAAGGCCCCTTAGGACTACTTTATCTTCATGGTAAACCTATTAGAACAGTCACTGTTCTACATATATATTACCTAGATTTTTAATAACTTACATCTAGTCTGCAGCCAAGTACTTGCGGCTTTTTACCTCTGCTACCGTCACCTACTTTGTGCCCTTGCAAAGTTCACCTAAACTCCAACACACACTTTACAGACTTACACTGACTTTCCTTCATCAACAGCATCCAAACTCCCAATCTAAATAGCCCAAGGAGGAACTAGTAGGCATCCTCTTGATATTCTGATTAAATCCTTTTCCTCATTTATACAAGAGTATATTCTCATATACTCATGGCCTGGTTGGTATTAGTGTCTTGCCAAACACCTGGTTCTCGTCCAGTTTACTGTGATGTCCAATTGCTAATGATCATCCTTTACATAGTACCATTGAAGATTTGTGCTACCTCTTTATTCAGTACTTGCCAAGTGGGCTTCTGTATGCCATGGGTCTGAGCCTTAGATTTACATGGTTGCATAACTTATGCATTACACAGTCTTCCAAAACAAGCTAGTATGACCAAGATTATAGGTGCTATCACCTTTCAGGATATCACACAGTATATCATAACACATTCAATAAAATTTGAATTTTGTCGCTAGTGGGATTCAAACTCTTGTCCTGCCGTTTGGGAGTACAACAACTTATCAACTTCACTAAGTCATCACACCCTCAAAGAAAACTTTTTGTTATTGTATAAAAGAAGATTTCTTATATGTTTTTTTGAGAAATAGATAGTTTTTTCTTAAAACTAATGTTTGTTTTAAAAATTTCTGATTGTGTTATGTTATACTAAATTGTGATTTGCTATTTGTTAATAAATACAAAAATACATCTTCTGCAAGAGATGTCTAAAAACACCTATTATTAAGTACTTATATTTTATAATATTTTATAAGTACTTTGAATAAGTACTTTTAATTACATTTCAACCTATCTTATATTAAATATATATAAGTTAAATATTTATAAACTACTTACTAATTGCTTAATAGGTTTAGATCTCATAGCTTAGTGGTTAAGCACCCAAACCCCTACAGACTAGGTCAATAGTTCAAGTTTGGTTAGAGTCAAATTTTAATAAAATTTCTTTTATAATCTACAGAGATTATAAAATCGAATACAAAGCCTTGTAGAAGTTCAAATGCAGCACAAAACTAAAATAAAGAGTTTCTGAAAAGAAACCAAATTATAAAGTATAGATACTATATATAAATAGCAGCATTACAGAAGGTTATATTATACAAAGATTGTATATATTAGTTCTCTGGTTGGAGTACCCTAGAGGCAGTACCAATATCTCTGCATTCAACTTGTAAAATACTTGCTTGGAAGGATGATATGATAGTAGCTAAAACTGAAGTATAGTAGTATATAAACTTAAGAATTAATAAAGATATAAAAGTTATGACCTCACCTTAATACTGAAAAAAAACTAATTACTTAATAAATATTTTGATAAACATTGTTGCAGATTAAAATAAAATCTGATCAAAATGAAACTGAGGACCTCTCATGTCCACCTTTAGAGCCTATAAAACCTATATATATTCATTTATTATTAAACCTAACCCTAAACTCTACTCCTAATACTAAAAAGAACCCCAAAAAATATCACTTAAAAAATTTTAAATTTTCTTTAAAAAACAGAAAAATTTCGTTTTAATCGGATTTCATTTTAATCTGTAACAAATATTGTAATGTTAGCTAATTAAGAGGATATACTGCATGCAAAATGCACAAAAAACATTTTTCCTATTTAATATATATTTATTATAGGAGTTTGCTATTTATTGCTATTAGTAATTATCATCAGAATATAACTAAGAACTGGAAACTGATATAAGTCTGAAGCTTAATTTAATATTTTAGTCTCTGAAAAGTCTTATTTTGTATATTGTAGATCAAATTTTTTAGAGGTGTTACATCCAGAAAATACCAAAACTAGTTTTTAATATTTCTACTATAAATATAATAAAAACATAATTTCAGTCATCAAAAGGCATAAAAGTATGAGTTTGTTATTTTGCTCTAGACAATTAACTAATTAATTTGCAAGATCAGATGTAATGTATAAATCAATTTTGTATAATAAAAACAAAAATTAACTGTATCTTAAGGTAGGTGTCCATAGATCATTTTTCATATGATCTACGTAGCAAATTAAAATTTTACATAGATTTCAAAATTCATCACTAATAAAACTTTTTAGAATTGTAACTAATATTCACCAAATTTTTGCAACATTTAATTTGGGATCTCTTATTTATAGCAGTAAAATTATAAACACTATATCTTTTAAAAAAATTCACTTTGTATATTGATAAAAAATCATTTTCTTTGGTCGCACAAAAATAACTAATTCTGATTAGTTGAATTTATTGTTTTGACAATTTTGATTGGTCAATCACATGATTTCCTATGTAAATTTTAATTTGCCATGTAGATCATATGAAAAATGATCTACGGACACCCTACCCTTAAAATTTTATCTATGAAACCCTTAACAAAAAAAATTCCTTGCAAAATTTTACTATAACCTTTACTTAACCCCAACATTATATCCCCACCCTTACCCTAATATTAAAAGAATTAAATTTTTGTTTTAAAAAATTACTTTGATTTATACGTTACACCTGTAAATCACTGGTGATGATCACCAGCGGCGTTATATAGTAATTTTGTTTATTATATTTTAATTTACGTAATATTATATAATAAATATATAATAGATATTTTTAAACATATTTTTCAAAAAATCTAATGTTCTGTAAAGTTGCGCTTGTTAGCTGAAATAGTAAAAGGTATGAACTGGATTCATTTGTAAAACAAATAGCCAACAACCTATTTGATTTGTTCGTTCTGAACTTATAAAGAGAAGAGAATTCGACAGAATAACTGTCCAGGGCCGAATAGACATTTTTATGTTAGTATACCAATCTGTAATTTGGTATTTGACATGGTGTTTGTTATAAGCCGATTTTTTAAGAAATATATCAAGAATTTCTATGGAATAAATTTACAACGCAAATATTGGGTTGACAACATTTTTTTATTGTGCGTTTGAATTTATATTCGAATTACTAATAGATTGTTATTACATTTCTTATGTGTTAACAATTCATGATTATATTAAATCATCGAACAGGGCTTAAATCATAGATTCTTAAGCGCATAATTATTTTGGGCCCTAATTGTCATAATTTTCAAAATATCAGGCCTCTATCTGTAATTATTTTCATTTTGTGTAATTATTTTCGTTTTTGGGCCCTTATCCGTAAATTCCCCTTTTTTTAATGGTTGTTATAAGGGCGAAATAAAGGCTATTTTAAATAATGGCAGTAGAAATTAAAAAATAATTGTAATATCGAATAATAAATAAAAATAATTATATAATTAAATTTTTTTTTATTTAAAATTTTTGACCAATTATATTTTTTGACCAATCACGGGGATCGTCACGTGATTCATCTCCGCTTTAGACGACCTCTATATTTGGTAATTCTGCGACTGTATTAATAGAAATTATGCTCAAGGAAGAAATTCTCAAGATCCTTATGGATTAGTCCTTTGGAGGCAACTGTACGTATAGCAATTATATAACCATACATTTCGTCCCACTCTGTTATTGATAAGAATTTTTAGGGAAATTTTATGTGCAATGGATCACAAACACTTTGTATGCAGAAAGATCACAAATTCTGTTTTAGTATTATTATACGTAACACACACAGTAGATTTGGCGTGTTAAAAGCAGGTCATAAGTTAAAGAACTAGAAAAAAAGTTTTGTCGAATATTTTTATTATTATAAATTTATGGAAAAGGCCCGTCAAGATTTCATTAATGATGTATTTATTGAAATGAAACCCAGTGACACATCATACGCGGAGGAGGAAAGGCTTAAAAAATACGGTCGATGTCCAAAGTGCACTGAAATATACACAAGTTCTAATTGGTGTAAATCTTGTTATTCCATGCATTTTGAACAAGCTTTTCATACATGGACATCAGGAAATGAGGAAATCGACTTTTTTATCCAGAATGCTCAAATTCATGCGTGGAGACATGATCTGGTATTAGAATGGTATCCGTGGGAAACATTCTCTAATATTGAATTAATTGGTAAAGGCGGCTATGGAACTGTTTTTCTGGCAAAAAAAAAAGTGGGAAGAATAGAAAAATGGGATTACCAAAATAATAGGTGGTGTCGCTTTAAAAGTTGTGATGCAGACTATAAAGAATATGTTGCGTTAAAGACGATTGAATTAAAAGAAGATTTCCTTAATGAGGTAGTCAATTTTAATCATAGCTCCGAAAGTACGTACTTTCGAATTTATTGAACCGAAGGCATACTAAAGCGTTTTCGGACAAGATTTACTATATTCATAAATCCTGAAATAACTGAAAAATTGATTATGACCATTCATCTTGCTAAATCTGATAAGTTACTAACCTCGACAACATCAATTAATTTATAGTCAATTATTTTCAGGATTTATGAAGAAATTAATGTCATAATTCAAAGATGTTACTAATGTTTATTAAAGCAATTTAATTTCGACTTTTGTATGAAAGAATTTTGGTTCACTTTCAAACATCTATCAAAGCATTTTTGGCTTTGACTTTCGAACGATTAATTTATTGAAAACGCTTTTGACACAATACTTTTGGAGCAACTTTAGTCATAGAATTGCACATCGAAATAATATACAAGTTACTGATTTTTGAACTTTAGGCGAAGAGACTACAACGATGGGTCTATCAATCACCCGGGACTCATTTTTTAAACGGATTCACAGCTAACGATGATGGCCAATATTTCCTCGTTCTTTATTATTTCAAAGATGGTGATCTACGTAAACAACTACAGCATCAAACAATTACTTGGGAAAAAAAGGCTTTAATTGTCAGACATATTGCTGTTGACATGAAAAATATCCATCAAGCGGGACTAATTCATAGGTAAATGAATGTCAAGCTTTAAGTTGGCACCCGTCTGAAGTTGTAACTCTAAGTGCCTGAAGCTGCACTTGATTGAAATTAGATCTTCTTGCATGCATTAGTGGGTGAATTTAGGCAAGTGCAACTACAAGCACCTGACGTTATAACTTCAGTGCATGACAAATGCATTATTATCTTCTTGTTAAACCTTAATATAATTAATTCCACTATTGAAAAAAAAGGGATCTTCATCCGGGAAACATATTATCGGCACAAGAATATTTTATCGCAGATCTCGGACTTTCTATTATTAATTCAGAAGCACACAATATCAAGGATATCCTAGGAGTTATGCCATATATGGCTCCAGAACTATTAAGTGGTGGTTCATACTCCCAGAAAACTGATGTTTACGCGTTTGGTATTATCATATGGGAAATTTGTTCAGAAAGAAAACCTTTTGCGGATAGGAATCACAACACATCATTGGCATTAGATATATGCAGAGGACTCCGTCCAGAAATTACAAAAGACACACCGGTGTTCTTGCAAGACCTAATGCCAAAATGTTGGCACACCGATCCCGCCAAACGACCAACTGCAAATGAAATACATAAACAGATTATAAGTTGGTATGAGTGTTATGAAGAAGAAATTCTTGTTAAAGAAATTCAAGACCAAATTAATGAAGAAAACAATAATATAAGAATAAAAGAATTGCAATTTTCACATCCTGGAGCCATTTACACAAGCCGATTAATGACTAATATAATTGGTGGTATGGAACCTCATATTTTCTCCATTTAGTCTAATATTTAATAAATCTCATAAATTTATTTAATATTATTCCAGATGTGACCTCGAGAATTCTTGACCTCAGAAATGATGATGCTTAGTGACAACTTAAAATTAGGCTATAATAGAAAAAATTGTCTTATTTAAAATTTGACTGCAAATATGAATCTAAAATTTCCTAATGCAATATCTTTTGCTTCATTAAATGCAATGTGACTTTAGTTTGAAAATTTGATATTTTTTCCCGGTTGAACTTTCGATTCTCAATTAATCCATATTTCGATCGGTTATATTTATATTTATTAGAAATCAGTTAATTTCCGACATTGTGATCTGCAAAGTCACGTCTTTTGAAAAGCGGCATTTTGTATTTTAAATTTTTTTTTATAAAGAAACATTATAATCGAGAATAGCGATGTAAACTTATTAAAATAATTTAGTATTATAGTATCGCCACCCCCTGATCAACCAATTAGAATGCAGGATCAGGTGTAACGTGAAATCGAAGCAGTTATGAATTTTTTTTCAAAAATCGGCTATAGTACGAAATTTTACCTATGAAACCATCTCTCGTGCTCTAACAAAAAAAATTCTTCTCGAAATTTTGGATTAGAACCTCTTTATTAAAGCGCCCTGCCCTAACCCTAATTTAACCCCCTAAATCAACGAATTAATTTTATTGTTTTGATTTCATGTTAGAGGTTGGAACCGGTTTTAATAATTCGGGTTTATAAATTCTAAAATATCACAAAATTCACGTGATAAACCCGAATTATTAAAACCGGTTCCAACCTCTATTTCATGTTACACCAGATCTTATAGGGTGCGTTACAACGCATATGCGCAAAATAATAAAATTCTTATTTTTGCATTTTTTATTAATTTTCACATTATTTAAAGCCCGTCAGTGTTGTGTAACAAGAGTAATTTTTTTGAACTACGATAAATTTGTAAAAGTTGATTCGTTAATCGTATTGATATGATAATATTATTGTTGAACTACTGCAACAAATTTTTGTTTTTATAATTCTAAATTTAATTATATCGTAATTATTTTAATTCAGTAATTATCAAAACTAGAGGTTGGAACCGGTTTTAATAATTCGGGTTTATCACATGAATTTTGTGATATTTTAGAATTTAATC
>CAJVPZ010002411.1:0-12468 GCA_910592135.1 Racocetra fulgida | reverse complement strand
ATTCTTAAAAAGTACTTTAAACTGTATAAATACAATTGAAAGCGATTGACCAATCAGAAGAAAGTTATCCTATATATGTACTCGGGTGCCTCGCCGATCTTCAGACGTAGAAGAGATTTTAGCTCTCAAATCGTTTCCGAGTACGGTAATAATAGATACATGAAAATATTGATTTTTACTTATTAAAAGACATGTCACAAATGTTTTTTTAGACGAAAAGTATATTCTTAGTGCCAGTTCTGAATAAAATCCATTAAGTTTGTAAAATTCTAAAAACTTTATAATTCTAATAAGCATTTCGCCAAACATTACGATTGCAGTGTATCACAATATTAAAGGTTCATGAGAAATAACATTTTATCAGTTGAACACAGGGCACAAAATTGTGGCATGACGTGTTCTGATATTTTTCCGGTGATCTTTTTATTAAACGGAATTTAGGATCTATAGCTGGAGGTAGTAACTATAGTTACAATCAGTTATGATGTAAGGAAGTGTTTTTGAACAAACGGAAAATTTCCGAATATCAAAAAACTGCGCCGGAATTTTTCTTAATTTACCGGAATCTCCGGTATTTTACAGTAGATTTTGAGCTCTGGTTGAACATGGATATAATGCTCTTTAATATATACGATAATAAAGTAACTAACAAACTTCGTACGAACGTAATAGCTTACGTATGTATATATTACATAAAACTGCATACTAAATGTTACGTCTTACCATCTCTTATCACATGCTAATTAGCTTGATACCGTTTTTTTACAAAAAAAAACAAGAATAGCTTTAAATTTTAACCAGGAAGCCGCCTTCTGAGGTCTAATTAAAAATGTTCCTTGTGAAATTTACTTACAGATGTCGTATTATCTTAACTATAACGCGGTTTTCTTAATTTTGCATGCAACCGAAAAAACACATTTGATCTATCACACCTGACCCTAAATTTTGACTGGTCAAAATTTACAAGGGATGAACTGGGCTACATAAATATGTTAGAAATTTAAAAGGGAAAATTAAATTTTACAGCAATTAACGAATTTGTATACAACTGTAGCATTGTTTAAGTTGAAATATGCCGGTATTATTGAAAATATCTAAAGTTTTATAAATTTTATATAATTTGTTGAACAAGAGCGGCCGTTTAAATACCAATTAATAAATAATTTTGTTCATATGGCTTACAATACTTCTTTTAAAAGCTCGGTTAGCTTAACTTTCTATAAATTTAACGGACGAATTATAATACATTTTTTGAATTCTGTGAATCCTATGAATCCTATACCTTTTTTTTTCAACCTGATTGGCCGATTTGCTAAAATTCAAGATATGTTAGGCTATATTGGGGTTTTTTTTTTATTGGGCTGGGCTTGGGTTTATAAACATTTTTTCAAGCCCGCCCAACCCGGCACATTTCACACCCTATTAACGGAATTGTAACTCAACAAATCTATTAACATAAAATTATTTGTTTTTAAATTACATTATCGTGCGTTAGCTTAATTTAGATGCTAACCCGAGATCTAAAGTGCTTATTTATTATTACAGATCGAATTATTAATGTTGGGATGATGCTGAAGCTGAAAATTTTGGGGTTTCAATTTAGATCCATAAAACCTACTAAAACCTACTTATTTATACTTGTTTATTATAAAGCTGACCCCTAACCCTACAATAAAATAGGTCAAATTTTCAGTAAAATTTTCAGCTTCAGCCAAATATTTAACTCATCATCTCACATAAAGATAGGTTAGACGTTCATACAATGTGTAACTAAACAATAATAATGAACAAATTATATCTCAATTACTCTAAAGTGCCGTAATCTCACTATAAAACATAGATGTCTTTGTTGTCCGGTACTGTACACATTCTTTTTGTACGGTTGTTCTTTATTTATTGTGACGGATTAAAATGAAATCAGATTAAAATGAAATATATAAGAGATAATGTAAAATAGACAAGCCACCGAAAAATACAAATTTTTGGAGTACACTTTTTTTAGCATTTTTTTTAGCATTTTTTTTAGCATTTTTTTTAGCATTTTTTTTTAGCATTTTTTTTAGCATTTTTTTAGCATTTTTTTTTAGCATTTTTTTTAGCATTTTTTTAGCATTTTTTTTTAGCATTTTTTTAGCATTTTTTTTTAGCATTGTTTTTAAGGTTAGGATTAGAGTTTAGGGGCAGGTTTTATAATAAACAAGTATAAGTGGGTTTTAGGGAGCAAATAGAAACCTCTCATTTCATTTTAATCCGATTTCATTATGATCCGCAACATTTATTAAAAGTATTTTGAAAACCGTCACATTGAAGTATCGTTCAAGCATGTACAAGCGTGTACACAGCATTTGTCAAGAGAAGGAAAAAAAAAAGACGAATACAATATATTTTATATTAGGCATACGTGAAAATTTATAAAACCAGCAAATCATCGTGTGATATTATATTATCATTATATTCGTCATTTATCAAAATTCCATGTATAACAATTACCTTTAAAAAAAACGAATTTCATTGCAAATTATATACATTACTATCTTTGTCGAGCCGACGGAACTTGAATTGTAACATTTGTGGTTATTTATGCATGACACTTCTTGAATCAATTAGTTATCTTTGTTGATCTCGAGAACTTTGATGCTTAACTGACATACACCATTATACAATAAAGGAACTTAATAAATCTCGACACCAACTTTCAGGTGAATAACCAATAATTAGCAAACCTTGTTAAATAAATAAATAAATTATTGTATAAAATTACAAAATATCAAAAATTACAAGATCTATTATCTGTTGCAATGCTAATCCTCACTACCCATTATTCCACTTACGTCTGCCTAGTTTGGAGTAAAAGTTGTTGTTTCTATGCGAAGACAAATAATAAGGTTATGAAAAATTTTTAAATAACAGATAAACCAATTTGTGAATCAACACCCACCAAAGCTAAAATATTGTTACGTTGGTCGGGTGGCAACATATCAATTTGTTGTTGTGGAAGATTAAGAACTTGAAGTAAAAGTTGCTAAATAATAAATTGATATATTTAGCAATGTATGTATTATTAATTAAACCATTAAACATTCTTCGTTTAATACAGACCGACTTTTGAGCTTCTTGAATTTGCAAATCATCTAAAAAGATATAAAGACAATTTAATGACGGAATTTAATGATATTTTACATAAAAATTTTAACAACTAATTCACTATATAATTCACTATATTACTTAAACTAATATTTCCAACCATTCCAGCTACAGATGACGTAGCTGGGGTAACACCAACATTCCCTATAACAGGCATCATTCCGGCATTCATCACTGGCATTCCCATCGGCGGTTGCATTGGTTGTTGCATAGTTTGCGTTATCGGCTGTTGCATGGTCTGTGTCATAGGTTGCTGCATAGTTTGTGCTATAGGTTGTTGAATCATTGGTTGAGGTTGTTGAGGGATCGTAGAATACATAGCCGGCTGAAGTTGTGGTGGCACTGCGGCAGCATTGGGCACATTAGGTGGAACATAATTTGGCGGAGGCACGAGTGAAGGAGGATTTTGTACAGGATTAGGTTGAGATTGTGCTTGTGGATTGTTATGCAGTAGTACACGCTATGGATTTATTTGTTACGAATTCTAAGTTAGAAATTTTAAATTTCATGACTAAAAAAGCACAGCAAATTCTAGATTATGAACCGGTAATATTGCTGGATCGACTAAATTCTGTTGTAGCATTGCTTGAAACAATGCATATGAGAGTTGTGGATTCTGGGCTAATAGTAATCGAGCTTGATCTTGATGTGTTTGGATGAGCAACTTTTGATGAGATCAACCAAATAATTAAGACATATGTATTAATATCACGTTCAACTCGTCAAGAAAAACAATAACCAATACCTTCATCGTTGACAAAATTTCAAGAAGTTGAGCTTGAGTCATTGAGTGTTGGACTGTTTGCGATATACTTTCGATTGCAGATTGTTGTGGTGTATTTTGCGGAACAATTGATTGTGGTGGTGGCTGAGAAGGTGGTGGCGGCCTTTCTACATTTGATCTTTCAGATGGTGGAATTGAAGGGGCATTTGCAGGGTCCCCATCAGCATAATCGACCCTTAGTTGTCTTCCACCAACCTCTACATTATTGAGATTGCGTACCGCGCTTGCTGCTGTTTCGGCATCTTAAAGTTGATTTGAAATGTAAGGAACAGGATGAAAAAACATAAATAAAAAGCTAAAATATGAACGCGTGTACCATGATATTCGCAAAAACCATATCCTCTGGGCCTTCCGCTGTCTCGATCAAATACAAGGCTTTACAAAAGAAATGATCAGTTTTTTAATTGAGGTATTCCAATTTCAACGGATCGTTAGAAAATCACAAACCGAAAAGATACAACTGGTCCGACTTCCTTGAATACCTCGGTTAACTGTTCTTCGGTAAGTTCGTACGGTATATTTCCAACTGTAATAACGAACAATAAGAAATGTATTTGTTCATTGAATGTTTATAAAAGGAACTGTAAACTACCAAACACAACGTTAGAGCCTCTCGGTCCACTCATCGTTAATTCGTCTTAATTGCCCACGCAGTCGGTTCGATACTTTTGATCTAGTGTTTAGGGACGGCAAAAAAAGATTTAAATCAGGTGACGTTTATAATCCGAATATATTCCAGTATTTATTTATTGTTATGCTCAATAATCTATTGTGCAGATGTCAAATCTGGCCAAAAATAATTAATTTAGGCCCGGACGTTAGACTAATTTCCACGTATGATTTTTGATTTTCACACGCGTTGATCAGCAGATCTCCATATCTGATATATATGTTGTACTAGAGTTTGGAATCGGTTTTATTTTCACTCTATGTCGTACCCAGATCCAGAATCGGGCTGCCCTGGATGAGAATCTTGTGAATTGTCTTGGCAGAATTAAGACTTTAGGGTTAGAATTGGAGTTTATAATGATTTCAATTCGGCCATAGACGACTTTCATATCGATATGATTGGTTGTTTAAGGTTGTTCTCAAACAGCTCCCTCAATCATTTCGATTAATCGAAATTAATTGAAGTGATCCCTGTAACAATTTTGCCGAAAATTCATTGTGCGAAACGCGGATTTTAAATTTCAGCCAATTAGAGTAATTCTATGAAAAAAAAAGATGGCCGTTAGCTCCAGGTTTTTTTGACCGAAATGATTAAACACGATTTATTTTTTCAGCTAATCGGATCACTTTATCGATCATAGAGGGAGGTACTTGAGAACAACTTAAGTCAATTTAATTTTACATTATTTTGATACAGTTTAAAGTACTTTTCAAAAAAATAAAACTACAAAGAATAAATGAAAAAAAAAAAGTACATGGGAGGTATTATTAATGTTGTAGGACTTCGCTATTGATAATGATCAAAATCCTTTTTTGTCTTGGCGAAATTAGGGTGTTCTCAAGCACCTCACTCAATGGATCGGAGGCAAATTTTTAATAGTCGGAAATTGAATAAATTAATCAAGTGGGCTGCCATTGTGATAAACAGCTACAAACCATCAAAAATTTACTATTGATGAAGGTCGCTTAAGCATTACTTTTAATTTTTTACATATCAAACATAATAAACAATGAATTCTAACAAACTTCTAACCGATATGAAAAAATAACCACTTTATTTTTAATTCTCGAAGCTTTTAAAATAAATGTTACGGATTATCGTGAAATCGGATTATTGCGAAATTTGAGGTCTCAATTAGCCCACCTATATTCTTTTATTAATAATTCTAACCCTAAATCCTAACTTAACTATAAAAAAAAAAGCCTACAAAAAAGGCCCTAAAAATTTTTAAAAATCGTACATACATAAATAGATCCAAATTTCACAATAATCCAATTTTATAATAATCCATAACAATAAATAATTAATACTTTGATATGAACGTAAAACAAATACATCATATTTTAACATTTAATCAAACCATAATAAATTCTGCAATTCTATTTTTCATTCAATAAAATTTAAGATTTGCAGGAAAAAAAATTTTTATTTGTTGTTGTAAAACAACTTTCACTAATGCTAGATCATCAAACCTTATTACCAGTCATACAATTTGTCATGCAGATCATGTATGCAAAATTTTTAATATAGAGTCAAATAACTGGAGCACCTAAATTTCATATGTGAAATTTAGGCAAATTTTGCTTTTTAGACTTATTTAACAACAAAAAAGTTGTTTATTTATTTTCTTGATACTATTTTGCAAATTCTCTAGCATTTGAAGGTTTTTTTATAAAATTTTAAAGGTGAATTGTGAAGAATTATGATTACAAAGTTGTGCAATTTTTTTACAATTTTTGCTGTTTGTTTATATAAAATAGCAAGTAATATACTGTATATCATTTATTCAAAATAGGGGGATGTTTAAATCAGAGCAGATTCTTATACTGTAATATATATTTTATTGAATTAATATTAAGGTTAGGGTCATCTTATATTGGGGTTAGGCTAGATTTTAGGTAGTTATATATAAGCAAAATTGCCTTCCTAACATTTTTAATTAACCTATCTGAGGCAGGTTTAGACTGCTGTTTTTTGTATTTTTCAGGTTTTTCATTTTTATTTCTTGTTTTGCTTTATTGGTGATTATCAAAATTCTATAATTTGATTAGTCAAATATCACATGATTCTGCTTTGTTTTAAATAACCCCAAAATAGATAATAGATAAATGTCAATTAACAGACAGTTTTATATTATTTATTTTAGATAAATGTCTTACTATTTCATATAAACAAACAGTAAAAATTATAAAAAAATTGCTCAATATCATAATTATGATTTTTCTCAATTTTATTATTAATCACTATTATATAGTAGAACAAGTTTTAGTATTAGTTTTATTATTACCATTATTATTATTATTATTGTTATATTATTATTGTATTATTATTATAGTATATTATTTTATATTATAGTATTGTATTACAGTATTATATTAAGTAGTAACAGATTAATAAATTAATTAATGGATTAACAAATTAATTAATAGATTAGCAAATTAGTAGATTAGCATATTAGCAAATTAACAGATTAGCAGATTAACATATTAATTAGTGATTTGCAAATTTTTATAAATAAATTTTACTATTGGTCTGAATATGGAGCACTTCTATCTAAAACTTTTTTCTTACTAAATAAATTATTCTTAAGCTTTTAATAAAAGTTGCAGTGCTCATCAAGATGTATCTAATGGTAGCAAAAACATTAAAATTGGTCTAATGGTTCTTAAAAAATCTTTAAATACATTTAATCAATATATAAAATTTCTTTAATAGGTGATTCTCTAGTTATCTGGTTCAAAAATTTTTTTTTTATATATAAATTTCACTATAAATATGAATGTGCAGCACTCTTATCTAAACCTTTTTTTTATTAAGTAAATCACTCTTGGATTTGTAACAAAAGTTGTAAAGCTCATCAAAATGCATTTAATAGTAAAAAAATATTAAAATTAGCCTAGTGGTTCTTGAGAAAACTTTAAAAAACTTCTTTTTTTTTAAAGAAATTTTATATGTAAAAAGAAGTTTTTAAAAATTTCTCAAGAACCACCAAGCCAATTTTAATATTCTTTTACTATTAAATGCATTTTGATGAGCTCTACAACTTTTGTTACAAGCCAAAGAGTGATTTACTTAATAAAAAAAGATTTTAGATAGGGGTGCTGCACATTCGTACTTATAGTAAAATTTATATAAAAAAAATTTTTGAACTAGGTAACTGGAGAATCAGCAATTAAAAAAAAATTGATTTTTTTTAAAGAAATTTTATATATTAGCAAAATGTTTTTAAAAGATTTTTTTAAGAATCACCAAGCTGATTTTAATATTTTTACTATTATTAGATATGTCTTGATGAGCTCTACAACTTTTATTAAAAGCCCAAAAGTAATTATTTAGTAAGAAAAAAAGTTTTAGATATGAATGCTTCACATTTAGGTCTATAGTAAAATTTATTTATAAAAATTTGCAGATCTTCTTTGATTAACTAGCAAATCACTAATTAAAAGATTAACAAAAATAGCAGATTAACAAATTAATAGATTAACAGATTAACAAATTAGTAAATTAATAAAATAATAGATTAACAGACTAGCAGATAAATAGTTACTGTTTCTACTATTTCTACTATTTCTATTATTTCTACTATTTTTACTATTTCTACTATTTCTACTATTTTTACTATTTTTATTGTTACTTATTATTTTTATTAGTTAGAAAAAAATATATAAACCCTGGTTTTGTCTCTTTCTGCCAAATAGTTTAAATTATCTTTAGATAAATTCAAGTAAATACAAATAGTTTTTTTTTTTTCTTCAGCAATCTTGTTTATTTTATTATAGAAACAGGCTTTCATTCTTATATATAAAGAAATCTAAATCTATAGTGTTTTGACCAAAAGATAAACTCATATAAGACTTTATCTCACAAGTGTCATAACACTTACTTGCAGTCAAGCTAAACTATTAAACTGCTGTATTTTACCCAGATGTGACCTGCCTAGTGAACAATTGGCCTTTTTCAGAAATTTAGAATTTATTTTAGACTTATTTCCTTCAGATTCATCAACTGGCTGTTGCACTGTCTCATCAAAATTCCTGCTTTATAATAGAATATCGTCAATCTGATGACACTTTCTTATAAAGAAGAAAAAAAAAAAAGAAGAATAGTAAAAAACAAAAAAAAGGGTAAAAAATAAACCTAATACATTAAAGAAAATGGATACTAATATTAAGGAATAAAAAAAAACTAAACTAAAACCTAAAAGAAACTATTGCTAGAAAAAAGAAAACCTACTAATCAGACAAAAACTTCTAACTATACAAATTAATGAACTACTATTAAGTGCGAGAGTCTTAACTGCACTATAACTTGTGCCAGAGTTTAAAATTATATATTAAATACTAACTAAATTAGTTCCTACTTCTGCATTTATCTACCTAGTATATCAAAATAAAAACCCAATAGGAAAAATTTCAACAACTGGCTTAATTGTAGAGAAGTGAATCTCAGAGTATCGTTTATACAAATATTCATTGCATTTGAGGCATGTATATATATGTGTCTGTTGTTCTGTTCTGATTTGGAAGATAAACAATACTGATTTGTTTAGTACATGTGATGTCAATTATTTAAAGGAGTAAACAAAAATACATATTTTTTACAAAATTTCCTCAAAAAAAGTGATAGGCTAACAAGAGTATATGAGGTTCTTCTTGTAAGTTTTATAGTTATATAGTCCAGCTTCTCCACTTCTACCAACTTAGAAGTGCATGTTAGCTACTTTTACAGACTTGTTTCCAAAATAACCCTTCTGATTTGGATGCCAAATATCTTGGAGAGTTTGTCAAAAATGAAAAAACTTAACTTTAAAGAAAACTATCTGTTCTTTTAATGTCTGCTTCTTGGTATATTATATCTAGATACTTAGATTTTATTAATAACAAGCTGCTCCTATTTATAGAACCAAGTTTAGTATCTACTTTATTGCTTTTAATACAAATACTGTAGCCTTTTTACTTATTAAATTTCTCTTATAATTAAAGCTTTATATATTGTAAATAAAATATATATTTTTTTAGGATCTCCTTTAGTATAGGTGGGCATATATAAATTATTACAAGATTATAATATATAAAACCTAACTAATTTGAGCTAATTTAAACCCTAACCTTAACTCTGATCCTAATAATTTATAAAATTACTTAAATTAGTTCAAAATAGTTAAGTTATATATGTTATAATTGTATAATAATTATATATGCCCACCTATACTAAATATCAACCTTTTTTTAACTATATACTTTCTCAAACTACTCTTAGTAAAGTTATATTTTACTTTTATATTACTATATTATTATAACAAATTTCTGTAGCTATATGCTTTGTTACTTATGCTGTATTAAGAAGGCTACAGTTCACTTATAGCATCACTTTTAAAAGTCATAAGAAGAACTTTTAAATGCTAGAGAATTTGCAAAATGATATTAAAAAAATAAGAGACAACTTCTTTGTTATTAAATAAATCTAAAAAGCAAAATTATATATATAAAATTAGATGTATTAATTATTTAATTCTATATTAAAAATTTTTTTTATTTTTTATTTTTTATAGTCAAGGTTAGCCTCTTCGGCTTATCACTTTTATTAGATATTAGGATCATGTAGTGCCCTTTTCAAAGGGGCCCAGACAAGTACATTCTGACAAGAATACATTCTAGCCATATCTGCACCTTTTGGGTACCTAATTAAGTAATCTACCTATGTGCTAGGTGCTACACTAGATGCCATACCTGTAATCCACTATTACTTGAATTATCTAATTAAACCCTCTGATCTGAGTTTCCTATATCAATTCATCTAACCTCACCCAAAACATGCAATACATAAGTCAGTTCAAGTTCCGAGATCTTTGTGTCCACCTATAAAACTACCGGCATGATTAACCGATTCATTCTTGAGTGCATCACCTGCTAGAGCAGTCTGGTACCCACTATTCCTATATTATCTAGTCTTCTTCAGTAACTTATGCTGAGTTCAAGGACAAGTATTTGCGAGCCGAGGCCGCTACAGTTATCTACTACTGCTCTTATAGAGTTCACCCAAACCCTGGTACACCTACAGACGTTTCCTGATCATCCTATCTATACTAAACTACCAATTAAGATAGCCCGGAAGGGCTATGACCTGCTCCTGGTCCCTACGATTGGGTCCTTTTTCTCCGGTTACTCCTCCAGTGGTCTGGTTGGTAAAGTGCCTTGACGAACACTTCGGTTCCGTTCAGTTTATCCAGTTCTCCAGGTATTAATCCGCATGTAGTACTATTGAAGATCTGTGCTACCTCTCTATTCGGAACTTCTCAAGTGAGCGCCCTATCACTGTATTGGCCCTGTGGCTTTCTGCGATTCTGAAGGACTTATCTTGGGTTTGCACTGACTAAACTGGCTTGCATACCTTTGTGTACCTTCTTTATTACACAAATGCCTCAGAACCTTCCAATTTTTATCTTGGTACGACCACAGTTATAAGGTCTCGAGTTTTCTCAACCACGATGATAATTGCTGAATCCGTTTTTCTAAATTCAATTTTTTGCCTTCCATGGGAATTGAACTTATACTCTATCACTTGGGGGTGCAACAACTTCACCACTTTACTAAGTCACTACACCCTATTAAAAATTTTATATATAATATATTGTGTAACTGTTATATAATATATCTAAACCTAGTAGATTAATAACTTCTAAAAAATTTTCCTATTTCATATAATCTAACCTCTGAATCTAATTAATTATATATGAAAATTAGTAAATTTTAGTGAATTGTACTAATAAATTCACTAACTAATAAGCTAAATAAAGTTGCTCAGATCATAATTTTTTTGCATAATATTAGCTAGCATTATGCTTGTATTAGCATCTCATAGGTCTCATCTGATCAAGATCAGAAAGCTCAAATTATATAAAATAAAAACATTACTAATTTACAATTTAAACTTTTAGAAATAATGTTTATGATCAAAATCAAGCTATATTGAAAAAATATTACTGTATATCTTTTTTTATATAATTACTTTTTTTTTAAATTTATTAACAGTATTGATTTTGAGAAGTCTATTAAAGACATTCTATCATTTTAAAAATATAACAATCTATATTCTTTGTTTTTAGAAGCAGCTATTTATTATAATAGTATTGTAGACAATAAATATAAAAAATCTTTTCTTAATATAATAACAAAAACATAGCAAGAAATACAAAAAGATGAATATAAAAAAAAAGTATATTTTATTTTATATATGATTTGTTTTCTTATTTTATCATTAAAAAATTTTAAATAACTATTCAAATTCTTTATATTCTTAATTTTTTTAAACTTATTTAATAGAAATTAACTATTAACTTATTAATTTAGTTATACTTTCATTGTTATTGGTATTCATATTGACTAATTTGATTTGACTTCAAAATTAGCTAATTATGATTAAAAATTATTTGTCATTAAAATTTATTACAGAATAATTTTTACAAAAACAGTCTTTTAAATCTATAATTATATGTATTTAATTATTAACTAAAAGTAAATTAAAAAAGGATATTTTTTTAAAAATTGCTTTTAAATTTACTCTTATCCATTATACAATCAATTAAACAATAACAAACTAATCATTCACTACTTAAAAATACTTAAATGCTTTAAAAACTAATAATAATACTTTTTTTACAACTTAGAATAGCCGTATTTTTGATATTTATTATTATAATACTATAGGTTAGTAATGTTCAAAAAATTTTAAAATTTCATGTAATCTAAGCTTCTAAACTTAATTGATGATCTGTGAATTAATCAGATAAAATGATTGATATATAGGGGGGAGTCAGTAGAAATGGGACAAATTTTTTCTAAGTAAAAGTTTTCTTAACTTTAAATTTAAA